>SEYY01000285.1:48663-63208 GCA_009176605.1 Armadillidium nasatum
ATACTTCTTTTGCGCTAATGCCTAACTCTAATTGGTGGAATATTATTAGTATGGATTTTGCTGTCGTGACGCTTAGATGGACTCGGATGGTCTTAGTGAAATATTTTCGTAAGTAAAAATGTTATATTATATTGTAAAAATATATATTACAGGCTATACGAATACATTTGTTTTAAAGAAATTCCATGTTACATTATGTACATATACTTAAGTATATAAAGTATATAGTTTATATGAATGAAATGTTTGGAAAATGTTATTTTATAATTTTTATTTAATATTTATTGAAGTTTGTTAAAAATGTTTGGTGAAAAAGTTTTCCTTCTTAAAAAAATTTCTTAATTATTTTAAAACTTAAACGCAAATAGATTTTATTAATATTTTTTTAAAATATTCATGTTAAAATAAACTTATATTTTGAAACGAATCACATATGTGTGTAAATGTGTTCATGTTTGTGCACCTTTTTATTTAGTTGAGTGTAAAGTTTACCAGTTTATGTTTAAATTTCTTCAGCTGCTGTTGAGATACCTGATCCTGCTAATTAAATGAGTTTATTGGTGATTGTTCTTCTTGTGTATGTGTGTGCGTGTATGTGTCTGCCTTTACAAGCTTTTATAGCTTACCTACCTCATGCTGCTAAGTAAGATATCTTAAGAGTTTAGGGTATAAAATACTACTACTCTTACTATTACGTGTGACATAATAATAATAATGATTGTGTGCGCATGTAGATATTCATATATGTGTTTAGCAATCTGTTATATAATAATAGTAATAATACTAATACTAATGATAATAATATATAGTGAAATTTATTTAGTGAAAAACCCTAAAAACAGTTACTATGGAAACATCTCATGTGTGTATTTGTGCAAGTATGTGTCTGTGTGCGTGTGTATGTGTGTGTGTGTGTTCTTAATACCTGAGAAGTGAGAGAAGGGTGGGGTAGGGTGATGGGTGATCCCCACGCCTTTATACATATTTATTTCATCAATATTGGTATATACCAATATATGAATGAATATTACTAACTTCATACTTTTTTTATTTGCTGAGGGTGGCTGATGCGGGGCGGGTAAGCGAGGTTGGGTAACTGGGTGATGGAATACCCATACGCCATTATACATGTATATTTATTTATTTATTAATTATTTATTTATTTATTTTCATCTTTATTTTTTCCTTTTACATTTTTTTTCTTTTTAATATTTTTTTTTTTTTTTTTTTTTATATTTATATTTATTTATTTTGTTTTATATATTTTTTTATCTTTACTTTTTATTTTTATTTATTATATTTTATTTTCTAACACTTTTATTATTTATTATATATATTTTATTATTTGTTTAAAATTATACCCATGTGAAACACCCTGTGAGCAGTATTTTTTAACAAGTTACCTCGGTATGGATGGTGCGACCCCTTACGGACCGGCTGGGTGAATGGTTCCTTGTGCGGGTGCTGGGCTAAAGGATGTGTTGTGGTAATATACATGTACCTGTGTCGCTGTGAACCCTCAAGAGACGGTGATGGCTCTTTATGTTGAAACTGATCCTGAGGGAGGGGTGTGTGGTAATGGGGGAAGTTATCCCCTGCGGGGTGTAGCGTGTTTTAACACGAGTTCAATAATTATTATTTCATAATAATTTTATTAATTAATTTTCAATTAATTAATAACTATTTTGGAACCCCGGGCGTTTGTATGGGTGGACCCCGACGAGCGCGAAACCCCATGGCGGCTCTACAGTGGATCCCTGTGCCTCCCCAGCTACTTCACAGCGGATCCCAACGCGTAGGGTGACCCTTGGCTGCTCCCGATTCCCCAGACCCCTGATTGGTGGAGGGATTTAGTCCTTGGACATAATAATAATAATAATAATAATAATAATAATAATAATAATAATAATAATAATAATAATAATCCTTGCAGGGGGGGGGCAGCGTGTTTTAACACGAAATCAATAATTATTATTACATAATAATTTTATTAATTAATTTTTAATTAATAACTATTACTTTTCACGGGGTACCCTATGGCCACGCCCTAATATATATATATATAATATTTTTATTTTTTATTTTTTTTTATTTTTTTTTTTATTTTTTATTTAAATTTTTTTTTTGGGGGGAAGGGGGGGGGGGGTGGGGGGGGGGGGGGTAGGGGGAGGGGCTAGGAGAGCTTTAGGGTGGGACCTATATATATATATATATATATATATATATATATATATATATATATATATATATATATATTATATATATATATATATATATATATATATATATATATATATATAAAAATATTTATTTTTTATTTTTTTATTTTTTTTTTTTTATTTTTATTTTATTTATTTATTTATTTTTTATTTTTATTTTTATTTTTAAATTTATGGGGGGGGGTAGGGGTTAGGAGTGCTTAGGGGGGGGGACCATATATATATATATATATATATATATATATATATATATATATATATATATATATATATATATATATATATATATATATATATATATATATATAATATATATATATATATATATATATAATATAATTAAATTTTTTTTTTTTTTTTTTTTTTTTTTTTTTTTTTTTTTTTTGCTTTTTTTTTTATTGCAATGTTGCAAGCAATATTGCAATGTTGCATGCAACATTGCAATGTTGCATGCAATTGCAATTCCGACAATATCACCGCTCATACTATAATATACTATATATATATATATATATATATATATATATATATATATATATATATATATATATATATATATATAATATATTATATATATATATATATATATATATTTATATATATATATTATATATATATAATATATATATATATATATATATATATATATATATATATATATATATATATATATATATATATATATATATATATATATATATATATATATATATATATATATATATATATATATATATATATATAATATATATATATATATTATATATATATATATATATATATTATATATATATATATATATATATATATATATATATATATATATATATATATATATATATATATATATATATATATATATATATATATATATATATATATATATATATATATATATATATATATATATATATATATATATATATAATATATATATATATATATATATATATATATATATATATATATATATATATATATATATATATATATATATATATATATATATATGAGGGAGTGAAGTATCAGTATCGGCAAAAAATGACTGATATCAATACCAGATTTTTTTAAGGTAACTTAATCCCATTGGTTTACATTTTTTTGAATGTTCAATTTCTTTGACTGTAGAGTTTCGAATACCACGAAACATTGTTTTTCTTGATTTTCCAAATTTTCATTTAATTAATTACTAATTAACGGATAATTACATTTTTTGGCTTATATTCTGGGATGATCCAGTAGGGAACACACGGTTGTAGATATTATCATCAATTTTTTGGCGTGATTTTAAAGAGCGTAGATTGCGGGCGAGTTTGTCTTCTAATTGGCAAATTAATTTATGCATGGGCATATCTATTGGATCATCCCTTGGCACTATATATGGATCCCCCAAGACCCACAAACCTAATTGTCCCATCAGGCCTATTTTAGCTTCTTACAATATGCACAATTATCACTTAGCCAAGTACTTAGCTCTTATAATCAAAACCTCTTTCAAATCCCCTTCTTCTGTTCTTAATTCACAAAAATTTGTGTCTCAATTGCAATCAATTTCCCCTCATAATTCTATTATGTGTTCTCTTGACATCCAATCTCTTTTTACTAACATTCCTCTTCAATTAACCGTTGATCTCCTCATTCAGCACATTTTTCAGAATAATACACACTTTCACAATCTTGATAAGGACACTTTTACTCTCTTACTCAATTTAGCTACCACAGATACGTTTTTCTTATTTAATGATACAATATTTCAACAGAAGGATGGCGTTGCCATGGGCTCTCCCTTGGGTCCTATCTTAGCTGATTTTTTCATCTCCCACTTGGAATCTTCTTTCATCTCCTGCCTTCCTTTTACTGTACCTCCTCCTACTTTCTATGCTAGATATGTTGATGATATATTCTGTCTGTTCCCTACCACTAATCATGCATTAAATTTTCTCTCTCACATAAACACTCTACATCCTAATATCCATTATACGATTGAACATGAACAACACAACACTCTTCCCTTTCTTGATGTCTTAGTCACCAAAACTTATGGATCATTTACCACTTCTGTCTTTCGGAAGCCTGCCTTCTCCCCTACAGTCACCAACTTTTACAGCTCTTCCCCTCTTCGATACAAAATCAACACCATTTTAACCTACTTACACAGGGCTTACAATGTTTCTTCTTCCTATGTCAATTTACATACAGAATTCAATTTTCTTCAAAATCTTTTTCGTACTCATAATTATCCTTTGCACATGATTTCCAAATACATCTCTCTGTTTCTATCTCTCAAATACCATCCTCCATTTCCGGTTTCTTCTGCTCATAGGAAAAAGATGTACTTTAGTTTCCCTTTTCTTGATCACTCCACCACTTCTATGACTCATAAATTACGCAAATCTCTTTCATACCATTTCCCTCATATAGACTTTCGTTTTACCTATAGATCATCCTTTAAAATTTCTTCTCTCTTTCCTTACAAATCTTCTCTTCCTTTTCCTTTCAAGGCTTCGGTGGTCTATAAATATACTTGTCCCTTGTGTACCAAGGGCTACGTTGGCTCTACCACCAGGCTATTGAGAACGCGCATCTTTGAGCACCGAGGTCTTTCCTTTCGTACCTCTCTTCCACTAACTACTCCCTCTCACTCTAACATACGTCTACATACACAGTCATGTAACACATTTCCTCTTCCTCAACTTTTTTCAATCCTTGACTCTAATAAAGACCCTTTTTCACTCCATATCTTTGAATCCATTTATATTTTTAAATATAAGCCTGTTCTTAACAACAACATGCAATCAGTTCCATTACATATACTCCAACCTTAGTTTCATTCATGTTATGGTTATGTACTCTTCACCTTTTCTTTGTTTTTACATTGACTTGGGACGCTTTTTTCTGCCCCCTTCCCCCCCCCTCCCTCCTTTTGCTAAATTTTGAACTACCTACTGTTCACAATTCCATTGAGGTGCCTTATATTATATATTATAAATATTTTAAAATTTTTTACTGTATTTGTATTTATATATATTTATAATTCTTTTTGTATTATGTATTATTATATTGTATTTATTTATTTTATATTGTTATACTCTTTCTATTTAACAACCAACTACATTATCAATAAATTTCATCTAGATGTTCACTAATTTCTATTCAGTTCTGCTTATTTACTTGAATTATGTTGTTTAATTTTATTTTTTATTTATGCTTGTGTTATGTGTTATTATTTTTTGTTGTTATTTTTTATTTTTTATTTCTTTTTTATTTTTATTTTTTATAAATTTAGTAATTCGGACATTTCATACTTACTGTGTTTGTTCTCTACTTTCAGAGTTCTCTGATGATGGCTAAAGTTAATATAGCCGAAACGTTAGTTATCATATTAATTGTAATAATGTCATAATTAGAAATTTGATTAATTATACTAATCTCATAATATAAATGCTACGATCATTATTTGTTTTTCTGTTCTTGCTGAAAATTAAGCTCAAGAGGAGCATACTATATATATATATATATATATATATATATATATATATATATATATATATATATATATATATATATATATATATATATATATATATATATATATATATATATATATATATATATATATATATATATATATATATATATATATATATATATATATATATATATATATTATATATATAGGGACCGACCAGGGCTGGAATTTTGCCTGGCCGTGGTCTTCCAAATTTGCCCGGGGTTACCTAAAATTTGTAAAGAGATCAAAAGAAATGAAATTTTATTTTAAGAAAATTATAAATAATTTTAATTGAAATTAATTTAATTATAAGTAAGGAGTAGAATAGTTGGGATTCACTTAAATTAATGATTATACGCATTTTCTCTAAAAAAAAAAAAAATTCAGAAAATTACAGATTTTGTATAATAAAAGTTTTAAAAAAAAACTACAAAAAGTTCTTAGTTTTTTTTCTGATTCACAATAGTGATTCAACAGGTTTACTTAGGTAAGACCCTAAGTTAAAATTATAAATTATCAATATAACCTATATTTATTCATATCATTGTTATTTTATTGCTGCGTTCCAAACTTGTATCATTTAGATACATTATTTCAAAATTATTATTTTGTTTATACTTTCAGTCAATATGGCTGAAAGTTCAGCTTCAGCAGTATGGGAGTATTTTACAATGTTTCAGGATAGGCTCGAAATAGCTAAATGTTTATAGCTAAATGTTCAACTAAATCTTTATAGGGGCCTCTAAAATCAAAACACAAAGATGAAAGTTCACTAGCAGAAGTGGAGCGATCAAAATGAACAGAAAAAAAAGAAAATATTGAAAAAACAAGAAGAAAAATCTTAATTTTCTTATATTTTGTGTGATTTAATCCACCACTAATAAGTATAATTTGCCAATTTAATCCTGGAAAGCAAACTCCGGTTTTCCCTGATTTTTGACCGCAGCCCCGGTCGGTCCATAGTCCACCTATTCTGAAGAAAGGTAGCCTCTCTGATCCTTCTACCTATCGCCCTTTAGTTCTCACTTGTATTCTGTCTAAGATCTTTGAAACCCTTCTCAGTTCTCATTTTATATATCATCTGAAATCCCATTTTCTTCTTTCTGATCATCAATATGGCTTTCGGAGTTCGAGGTCTACTGGTGATATACTTTCTTATCTCACATATTTATGGTCTTCTGCCCTTAGGGACCATGGGGAGACTTGCGTGGTGGCTCTTGACATATCTAGGTATTTGATCATGTGTTGCATGCGTTACAGCTTTCCAAGCTCCCCTCCTTTGGATTTCTTCCTTCTCTTTGCTACTTATGTCAAGCTTTCTTTCTAATCGTTCCATCTCGATAGTTGCTGATTGGGCAACTTCTTCATTTCCTGTCAATAGTGGTGTTACTCAGAGTTCTTGTCCTGTTTCCTACTCTATTTCTACTTTTCATTACTGATCTTCTCAGCTGCTCAACTAACACTATCCATTCATATTCCAATGACTCGACCTTCCATTCTTCTACTTATTTCAAATCTGCTCCTTCCTTTGCATCTGGAGTTGCCTCTCGTTTTCATCCTTCTGATTCCATTCGTACTGATCTGAATAGAATTTGCAGGTGGGGTCGTCCTAACCTTGTGAAATTCAACCCTTTATAAACTCAACGTCTTGAAACTTCACTCTCAAAGACATCTCCAAACTTTTTGATTTCTTTCGATCGTTCTCTCGTCTCTTCTGTTGACAGTATAAACATCCTTGGCCTTCACATAAACAAAATAATGTCTTGAAAACCTCACAGCACAATGGTTGCTAGGACGACCTCAAAGAAGCTGGGAGTTTTGTTTAGGCTGCGAAAATGTTTTATTCTTCGCTGTTACTCCAATTATATAAAGGCCTCATCCTCCCTTGTATGGAGTACTGCTCTCATATCTAGGGTGGCTCAGGTTTCATCCGTCTTTTGGATAAGGTTGAGACAAAGTTTTATAAATTGCTCCGCTCTTTCTAATTCGCTTGACACTTTCTCTTTCCGACGTGACTTTGGTGCCTTGTCTCTTTTCAATAGGTGCTACAGCAGCAAATGCTCGAGGGAACTGTCCACTAATATACCTCCAAATTTACGACAGCCTCGTAACACAAGGTGTGCATTGTCTGCACATAAATTTTGTGAGGACATAAGGAACTCCAGGCTTTTCAACTGTGATGGTTTCTTCTTTCCAGCCCACGTCTGCGCTCACCTACGAAATTGGGTTAGGTGAAACTTGCAGGGTTTTTCTTATTTCCTTATTGATCTAACACCCCTCCTTGAATAGGGGTCTGCCCGTGAGCAGTGATGATGTGCAATATATATATATATATATATATATATATATATATATATATATATATATATATATATATATATATATATATATATATATATATATATATATATATATATATATATATATACTCGGTACCTTCTCGGCACATTAAAAAGGTTCCCAGTAGATTCGTCTCAATGACAGCATTCCAACCTTTAACACTTATATCAGAAGCCATAGAGAGGAACTGTCCACCTCCATTGTTTACTAAGAAGTCAAGACTTCCACATTCTGATATTGTGGAAGAAATCAAGTCTCTGTGATATATATATATATATATATATATATATATATATATATATATATATATATATATATATATATATATATATATATATATATATATATATTATATATATATATATATATATATAACACCACCAAAAAAAAATAAAAAATCATCAGTTATATTTATTTTTGTAGTTTGAGAAAAAATTTACAACAATGTAAATTAACTATATTTTAAAATAACATTTGCAGTTATGTATTTCGATAGATTTCAAATACACTTTGTCGTACTGAAAATAGGTTACCATTCACCTCTGCCATAAAGACCTTATACTTGTAGCTTCTGAGATGAAGGTATGATTCTTAAATGTACTAAACCAATTACTATGAAACTATATAATACAAATGAAACTAAAAATCTGAAAAGATTTTTATTCCTTTAAAATAGTGCAATATAATTCCTTTTCTTTGTATATATATATATATATATATATATATATATATATATATATATATATATATATATATATATATATATATATATATATATATATATATATATATATATATATATATATATATATATATATATATATATATATATATATTTGGGCAATTTCAGCACAAGCACTCTTAAGGAAGGGTGGGATAAAATTTTAATTTTGATGAAATTAGGTGTATGGGGTTATTTTGCCTAGAAAATCCGTACCAAGTTTTAGTTCAATCCGAAAAGTACTTTTTGAGAAATGAGGTCATGAAGGTCAAATATGGTCACACCCACTTTGGTAAATTAACCATAATGTGGCAAAAATTTGATGCAATATGGACATATTATATATTATTGGAAAGGGAAGGAGCTGTAGAATGCAAATATAGCCAAATTTTTTCATTTTATCAAAATTAATAATAAGTGACCTTGACCTTTAACCAACAAGCCAATTGAAAATGTTTTTTTTTTATTTCAGATTATGAAAGATCTTTATTTTTACATAAATAAAACGATTAAAAACCATGGGATTAAAACAGCAAATAATTTTTAAAAATTATATTTTATTTTTCACTACGAGAAAAATGTCTAATCAAGTAAAAAAAAATTTTTCCCAATTTCTCTACATTGGGAAATTTCTTTTCTTTATCTGACGCGACAGCACGTGTTTATTATTATTATAAGAAAGAAGTCATACTCCCTTTTTAGAGATAATTCTGTAAAAAATGAATTTGAGCAGTGTTTTATGATTTATTTTTTTTTATTTTCAGAAAACTTTAAATAAAAATAATTTTTATAAATTGAAATATTTACTTATTTACAACATTAATTTTTAACATGGTGCATAATTACTGTATCGATCCATTCAAAAAGCACAAAAAGAAAATATCTAAAAATTTCAGACTTGTAACTAAAGAACTGTCAGATCTTATACAGAGGAAAATAAAGTGCAATCAGTTAATATGTGATGTGTGTAGAAAATTTATTCAGTAGGATCCCAATAAATATTTGGGTGCTCTACCAGTTGAAGAAGCATTAAAAGATGACTATGAATTAATTCTAGTAGTGCCAGTAGTATTTTTGCTGAAGAAGGGAAGCTGGTTAATGTTGAAAAAATATTAGACTTAAGTAGAGTGATTCCAGTAAAGAAAGGTATGATAGATGTATTACTTTAATAATTTGTGAAAATAGTAATTTTTCCGATGATATGTAAACATATTTTTTTATGTTAGAAAACATAAAACTAATTTTGTAACATTTGTTTTCAACAGTTAATATCATACAATAATTGAAGCTTGTTAAGAGAATTGTCCATAAACAAGCAAATCATAAGTACTAGAAAATGTATTAATTTAAAAAAGTTTGTGGTAACATGCAAATTGCCCAATACTTGGGTACTTGATATATATTCTGGGGAGTTGTTTTAACATAGCGGAGGTCTGTGGTCGGAACCACCAGAACATGTGCAATAAGAGTAATGTTGAATTTCCATGCTCACGGACCTCTACCCACATACGACAGGAATGTTAAAACATCTCCAGAGTATATATAAAGTTACTATATATGCTCCCTGCATGGGTCAAACTGTAATTTATCACATAGGTTTTATTTAATATATTTTTTCAACCACGATTTGCCTGTTTATGAACAATTCTCTTAACAAGGTCAACATTAGGGAATAAAACAGAAAAAAAGGAAGAAGAGAAACTACAAGCTGTCTTTACAACTGTTAAGACGCAGCTTGAAGATTCTTATGATATAACATTGTCGATTCAAGAAGAAGACTTAACATTGGATCAACAGAAAAATTTAAAAAGGTTTTATCTTCTTGTTTCTCATTAATAACTTCAAAATTATAGTTGAAACTATATAAGTAAATAAATTGTAGTTTTGTGTTATTAACTAGATGCATTAAACCTCTTACGAATGTGAATACTTTGTTAGTTTTGCAAATTTATGTATTTTCAAAACTAATTTGTATCTGCATTTTGAGTTGAAGTTGCAAACTACTAAAAAAAATTCAAATTTTGAGTTTGTTTCCGTTCTCTATAGAAGCAACAGCTCATATGTTTAATACATCTCATAGATTGGTAAAAAGGAGCAGAGAACTAAAAAGACAATAAGGAATTCTACCATTTGAACCTCCAGTGAGTAAAGGGAAGGTTATTTCTTTAGAAATGAAAAATAAAGTGATTTAGTTTTATGAAATGGATGAAAATAGCAGGATGTGTCCTGGAAGGAAAGAGTGCATTATAGTTAGAGAAAGTAATGGACAGAAAAATTACAAGCAAAAGAGATTATTGTTAGGAAACCTAAAAGAGTTGTATGAAATATACAAAAGCAATAAAAATTTCCCTCAAATTGGGTTTTCAAGCTTCTGCAGTCTTCATCCACCATACTGCATATTAGCAGGTGGAACTGGTACACAAACAGTATGTGTTTGCACCTATCATCAAAATCCTAAATAGCAGTTGGCTGCTTTAGGAGAATGTGGACTGACACACAAAGATCTAATGGATTATGCTGTGTGTGACATAAATAACAAAGAATGAATGCAAAAATGAGAAAACTGTGATAGAAAAACAGGGGTCAGATCATTCCTGGAGTGCCTACATAATGTCGACTATACTAAAGATACAATATGTTACATGCAATGGCTGACAACAGATAGATGAAAATTAATGTAAAAAAGAGAGGATATTGATGCTTTTTTAAATCCCTTATCTAAAGACACTGTAAAATTGACATCATTTTCTTGCAAAGGAACGGTCATCATGCTTCTCTAATTTGAAGATGATAATAAAGGAAGAAGAAATCTTAGCAGTGAGTGATTTCTCTGAAAATTACAAATTCATTATTCAAGATTCTTCTCAAGGGTGTCGTTGGGATAATGCTCAGTGTACTCTTCATAATTTATTTTAAAGAAAATAACATTTTAAAACACCAAAGCTTTTGTTTTATTTCTGATGATTTGAAACATACTTCTGTTATGGTTTATGCGTTCATTTCATACCTGTTAGAAATGTAAAACAGAAATTGCCTGATGTAAGGAAAATACACTATTTCAGTGATGGATGCCCAACACAGTATAAAAATAAATCAAACTTTATTAATATATGCCTCCACAAAATAGACTTCCAAATTGAGGCAAAATGGAATTTTATTGCAACATCACATGGATAAATGCATGTTGCTAAAACAAGTCTTCAAAGAATATATAAAAATCGAATATTAACTCCAGATGATGTTTGTAAATATTGTAAAACTAAACTTTCAGAAAAAATCATATTTTTTACATAAGAGAAAGTGAGCTAAAATGTTTCTATGATCAATTATCAGATAGATTTAAAAAGGCCGAAACAATAATTGGAACACAAAGATTTTACAGATTCAAGCCTTTAGATGAAAGTCTGTTAGAGGTATTCCAGACATCAAAAAGATGATGCCCCTCAAGTAGCTGATGTCACAGCAAACACCTGCTTGGATGTCAATATGCAAATTAAAGTCAACCATTATGTAGCATGTGTGTATGATCATAATTTATGGATAGGATTGGTTGAAGATTCTGATGAATATTTTAATGATGGTTTAATCACTTTTTATATCATCCGGGCATTTCAAAAGAATTCATTTCCTTCAAAAGAAGATAAATGGAGAATTCAGAATAAAATATATATTCGATAACCTAGACCTAAAAAGTTAATTGAAGATAATACAAACACATTATTTGAAAAGAAAACAAAAATAGTTTCACTGAAAGTCAATTATTTTATTAAATGATGTTCTTCATATGTGCATTGTATGATAAAACAAAATACAACAACTTTTTCAGTAAAAAATTCATCATTGTCACACATCATTTGTAAAAAAAATAAAAAATTACCACTGGTGAAAAATAAATATTTTCTTAAAATTATTTGATGTTTAATCCCATGGTTGTTAATCGTTTTATTTATGTAAAACATGTTGATCTTTCATAATCTGAAATAAAAAAAAAAAAAACAATTTCAATTGGCTTGTGGGTCAAAGGTCAAGGTCATTTCAAGGTCACTTATTATTAATTTTAAAAAAATGAAAAAATTTGGCTATATTTGCATTCTACAGCTCTTTCCCTTTCCAATAATATATAATATGTCCAAATTGCATCAAATTTTTGCCACATTATGGTTAATTTACCAAAATGGGTGTGACCATGTTTGACCTTCATGATCTCATATCTCAAAAAGTACTTTTTGGATTGAACTAAAACTTGGATAATCAATTTCTCTAGGCAAAATAACCCCATAAACCAAATTTCATAATAATTGACAAGGGTCAAGGATATCACTGGACCGCCTGTCCTGGAATTGTCCTATATATATATATATATATATATATATATATATATATATATATATATATATATATATATATATATATATATATATATATATATATATATATATATATATATATATATATATATATATATATATATATATATATATATATATATATATATATATATATATATATATATATATATATATATATATATATTTTTTTAATATCTCCTGCAGTGGGCAAAGTCCAGAGGCCTACCAAATTCCACCAGAGTTGGAAAAATCTTATCCTGATCGGAGAAGACCAACATGTCCAGAGACACGGCGTTTGAAAGTATGCAAGTCAAAGGAAGTTGGGAAAACAGATATAAGGAGTGTGTTTCTGACTTTATCAGTAGAGTATAAGTAAGAATGAGTATATCGGTTAAATTTGGGGTCTGAGAGTTGGACAGATGAGATGTGACTGTGTAGAAAGGCGCGTCGAACAAGCTCTTCTCAATGGAAGAGGTATGCGACGAGAGAGTTCAGAAGAGCAGTGTCCGTTGTAATAACGATAGTAAAGAGAGAGTGATGCAACAATTCGACGGGCCGAAAGAGATTGAAGAGAGTTAGTAAGAGCAGGAGAGTTGATGAGACGAAAAGCTCTAGAATCCACCTTCTCAAGGAAAGCTGTATGAGTGGAACCACCCCAGATGTGCGACGCATACTCCATACAAGGGCGAAAAACACCCCTGTACAGAGCAAGCAACTGGGGTGGCGTGAAGTAATTCTGAAGGCGCCTCAGAACGCCCAAAATCTTAGAAGCTTGTTTAGAAAGAGAAGTAACGTGATCTTTCTAAGAAAGATCATGAGAAAATAATAAGCAAAGAATATTAAGAACAGAAGAAGGTTTGAGTTGTGTTTTCGAAAAAGGTATCATGGTTGTGTGGAAGATTGTGTCGAGTGGAGAGATGGAGGAACTGAGTTTTTGATCCATTTAAAACAACCATGTTTTCTTTGCCCAAATTTGAAATACGTGAAAGATCAGAGGTTAGTTGCTCCAAGGCTACCCTTCTCGAGTCTATCAACTGCTGTTGGGTGGGACGTTTTTCAAACTGGAAGGAGTAATGAAGGGTGGAGTTATCAGCATAGGACTGGATAGGTGATGAGGTAATAGAGAGGCTTATTATATTTATTATTATTATTGCTCTTATTATTATTTTACTATTATTATTATTATTTATTATCATTATCTACTATTATTATTATTATGTTATTATTATTATTGTTTTTGTTTTTTACATAAATACTATATATACTGAACATTAATATTATTATTGCATTATTAATATTGTTATTATATTTATTAGTATTAAAATGATATGTTACTTTTGCAATGCACGTATGTCTCACTCCAGCATGCGATCACTGTTATTGTTACAAATTACTATTACAGATA
>SEYY01000285.1:63308-80808 GCA_009176605.1 Armadillidium nasatum
ATGAGATTGAAAGTCAATCCAGCGAAGAGTAAAGTTATGAGGTTTGGAGGTGGGGATGAAGAGATGTGGTAGGAGGAATGGGGGGGTGTAGAAGTGGGAGGAAGGAAACTTGAGGAGGTGAATGAATTCAAATATCTAGGAATGTTGGTAGAAGATAAGGTTGGGAAGGAAAAAGAAATAAAGAATAGAGTGGTAGAGGGAATGAAAGTGTTGGGGGGTCTAAGAGAAGTATGGAAGAAAGGAAATATTTCAAAAGAAATAAAGATAAGAATGTTTGAATGTATTAATTTACCTTCTGTAATGTATGGATGTGAAACATGGATGATAAGTGCTCGAGCGAGGAAAAGTTTGAATGTCTTTGAGATGAAAGGTTTGAGAGCGATATGTAAATTGAAAAGGATTGATAGGATTAGAAATGACAGAATAAGGGAGATGTGTAAATGGAAGAGGGGTTTAGTTGTTAGAGCGGAGGAGGGTGTGCTAAAATGGTTTGGACATAATGTGTAGAATGAATGAGGACAGAATGGTGGGCAAAGTATTTAGATCCGAGGTGGATGGGGGAAGGGGGAGGGGAAGACCAAGGTGGAGATTGATGGATGGAATGAGAGAGATTTTGATGGAAGGAATTTGAGTTTAGAAGAGGGTAGAAGATTTGCGGAGAACAGAGAGAGATGGAGGGCGGTGATGAAAGGGATTGAAAGGTAAGAATGGGTATGTTTGTAAGGGAATTGTGGTGAACGCCACCCCACGAAAGTGGGAAAGGTGATAGTGGAATAAATAAATAAATAAAAAATATATATATAGTATATATGTTTGTGCCCCTATTGAGCAAAATCTTTATTATAAACAGGATAGCCAGAAATGAACGCAACATTTGTATATTATTATTTAACTTTTAATAATCTTAATTATTTTTGAAAAAGCATTTACTTGTACATTTTCTTAATATTAAAAAATCTGATGTTTCGGTTCTATCATTGAACCATCATCAAGAGAACTGAAAAATAATTAAATTATTAATATCACCTAACAAAGAATTGATTTTAAGTACACTGAAAATTGAGGAAACGACAAAAAACGAAAAACAAAAAAAAAGTAAATATAAATTTAAAAACTAAATAAATAAATAGCACACTAATAATAAATGAAAGCTGTAATGAATTTTATAGTCTATTGAGATTGAATTTGAAATGACAGTTGGTTGGTAATTGTAAAATTCGTAGTGTGTAAGTTGTATGAAATTAGAACAAATCGAAAGTACAGATAAAGGAAGACATAGTTCAATAGCAAAAATAGACTGTCGAATCATACATTATCATTCCCAAAACATACATGCATGTATTCCTTCAATGTAAAGAGGTTCACACACCTATATATACACAAACACACTCATATATTCACACGTACATATTTCCATATGAATGCATGCATAAATACAAAAATATACATATACACATATACATACATATATACATACATACTTATATAGGGGGAGGACATAGCGAAGTCCGAAGCGATACAAGTACCCCCCATTGGGCATAACCCGCGGAGTGATAGAGTGGGCTGGACCATTCCATTTCACTCCGTTGCCCTTTGGTTCGTTCCTTTTCGCGTTTCACCTTCTCAGAGGGCCTCTAGTGTACGTTCACCTCATACTGGAGTGTCTATGCTCCCACTACCTCTTCACCCCATTTCTTCACATGTTCCCACATATTTAAAAGCGCTTACTCTTACATTACCTTTTTAAAACAAAAAAAAATGGCAAAAATCAGGGCTGCCTCTGAGATGCTTCGAGGAGTGGCATCCAAAGAATGTCCCTCAACCTCCACCCCTCACCCCATCATCATTTGGGACTTGGAGGTCTCCGATGATGGGGATGGTGCTGCCAAGACCCGGCGTCCGGCTTGCCCCGGTGCACGGTCTTCTTTTTTCATTAATTTCTGCAACTTTCACGGTCTTTTTTCTAATTTCCCCTTTGACGAACACCATCTCTCTTCTTCTAAACCTCATCTCTTGTTTCTAACCGAAACTCAGGTGCTTCAGTATACTAACAGCAAACTTTATTCTGTTACCTCCTACTGTCTCTATCCTAAAACGATGTTATTTGCTCTCGTATCTCTAATTTGGAGTCTTCTGAATTCTCTACTTTATGGGTAAAGCTCTCTTGCAATTCTACTAACAAATTTATTTGTTCTGTTTATTTATCTCCTAGTTGCACTGACTATCCAAAATTCTTCGACTATTTAAACTCCAAAATAGAGCACATTCTGTCTTCTTCTCCTTTCTCCGAAATCATCGTTTTAGGTGATTTCAATGTTCACCATCGCCAATGGCTTTCATCTAGTTCTCATGATCCAGCCGGTGAACTCGCCTACAATTTTTCTATCCATAATAACCTTGAGCAGTTGGTGCAACTCCCTACTCGTATCCCTGACCGTCTTAGTGATGAACCAAACATATTTGATCTTTTCCTTACTTCTTATCCTTCTCATTATACTGTTAAACTTTTTCCTCCTCTGGGTTCATCCGATCACCTTATTTCTGTATCTTGTTCTGTCTCTTCAAGTCTTCCGCAAGAACGGCCCCCACATTCGGCGAGGAGACGTTTGTGGCACTTCGGTGCTGCTAACTGGTCTGACTTGCGGTTGTACTTCCCTGATTTCCCATGGAATGATTATTGCTTTCGTGGGAGGGGTCCCTCGGAGTGTGCTGAGCGCATAATCGAGGTGATTTCTCTGGCATAGAGGCGTACATTCCATATTCTTTCCCTTCTACTAAACCTAACAAACCTTGGTTTAACTCTACTTGTTCTCGCGCTATCCGCCGTAGGGATGATACATTCAGAGATTACCGTCGTCTTCAAACTCCTGAAACCCATTCAATTTATATTTCATCCCGGAATTGTGCAAACTCTATTCTTTAAGTTACCAAAAACTCTTTTTTTCAGTCGCAAATGCAATAATCTTTCTGGCTCTTCTTCCTCTCGACCATTCTGGCATTTTGCAAAAAATGTTAACTCTAACTTTGCTTCTTCCTCTCCCCTCCTCTAGTCTCTTCTGATGACACAACTGCCATTTTACCTTCTACTAAAGCTGAACTCTTCGCTCATACTTTTGCCTCTAACTCTACCTTAGACGATTCCGGAGTTATTCCTCCTCCTTCAACTCCCTCCAACTCATTTATGCCTAACATTGTAATTTCTTCTAAAGATGTCATTTCTGCTCTCTCTAAGCTTAACACTAAGAAGGCGTATGGTCCTGATGGTATTCCTAATGCGGTTCTCAAAACTTGTGCTTCCGAGCTTGCACATTGCCTTGGCAAACTATTTCGTCTTTGACTTTCTACTTCTACCTTCCATTCTTGCTGGAAACGTTCGCTCATTCAACCTGTACCGAAGAAGGGGGACCCCTCTCAGCCCTCTAACTATCGTCCTATTTCTTTAACCTCCGTTCTTTCTAAAGTTTTCGAATCTAGCCTTAACAGGAAGATTTGGAAACATCTCAATTCTTCCAATCTTATCTCTGACCACCAGTATGGCTTTCGTAAAGAACGTTCTACTGGTGATCTTCTTTCCCTACTTTCTGACTCTTGGTCCTCCACTCTTTGGAGTTTCGGTGAATCTTTCGCTGTGGCGATAGACATATTGAAAGTTTTCAATAGAGTCTGGTACAAAGCTTTGATTTCCAAACTTCCCTCTTTCGGAATCCATCCTTCTCTCTGTGACCTTCTCTCTAATTTCCTTTCCGGTCGTTCTATAGCAGCTGTTGTAGACGGCCACCGTTCTTCCTATAAATCTAATATAATAGTGGTGTTCCTCAAGGATCTGTCCTTTCTCCAACTCTTTTTCTAATTTCCATCAATAACCTTCTCTCTATTACTTCGTTTCCTATACTTTCCTATGCCGATGACTCCACCCTTCATTACTCCTTTCAATTTGAAAGACGTCCCTCCCAACAGCAGTTGATAGATTCAAGAAGGATGGCCTTGGAGCAACTGACCTCTGATCTTTCTCGTTTTTCAAATTGGGGCAGAGAAAACATGGTCATTTTCAATGCCTCAAAAACTCAATTCCTCCATCTTTCTACTCGACACAATCTTCCACACAACTATGATATGAAATCTCTTTCTAAAGAAGCTTCTAAGAGGTTGGGTGTTCTGAGGCGCCTTCGTGGTGTTTTTACGCCACCCCAGTTGCTTGTTCAGTATAGGGGCATTGTTCGCCCCTGTATGGAGTACGCCTCTTACATCTGGGGTGGTTCTACACATACAGCTAGTCTCATCAATTCTCCTGCTCTTACTAACTCTCTCCAGTCTCTTTCTTCCCGTCGAATTGTTGCATCACTTCCTCTATACTATCGCTATTACAATGGACAAAGCTCTTCTGAACTCTCACGTCGCATACCTCCTCCATTGAGAAGGGCTCGTGCGACACGGCTTTCTACACAGTCTCATCTTTTCTCTGTCCAACTCTCCGACCCCAGACTTAACCGCTATGCTCACTGTTACATGTAATCTACTGGTAAAGTCTGGAACACACTCCCTTTATCTGTTTTCCCAACTTCCCTTGACTTGCACACTTTTAAACGCCGCGAATCGGGTAACGTTGGCCATTAGCGATCAGATCCCGAATGTTCCCAAATTCTGGTGGAATTTGGTAGGCCTCCGGCCTTTGCCCACCAGAGAATATAAAAAAAAAAAATAATAATAATAAAAATATATACACAAATACACATACATACATATATACAATCATACATACATACACATGCATACACCCATACATACATACATTCATACACATGCATACCTACATATATATGCATACATACATACATTCATACATATTCACATACACATGTATACCCATACCCATATACAATATATATATATATATATATATATATATATATATATATATATATATATATATATATATATATATATATATATATATATATATATATATATATATATATATATATATATATATACACAAATACATATATATCCACACAAACTCTCAGACATCTATATACACATGACATTGTGAAAACAGTTATATCATCACGGCCAGGCACCTCACTGCTGAGAGGAAGAAGTAAATGAATCAGAAAAGAAGAGGGTGAGGGGGGATGAGGAGGAAGGATCCAAATATAATGTGTGTAAGAGCCATGGGGGAAGTATGGCATGTGTATAAGTATTTAAAGAATGTACAGGGGATGAGAGGTGAATTTTTTGTTCTCGCGCTGTACATTTCTAAAACCTTCAATAGTGTCTGGTTCAAAGCTTTGATTTCTAAACTTCCCTCTTTCGGAATCTATCCTTCTCTCTGATTTTCTTTCTGGTCGTTCTATAGCTGCTGTTATAGACGGTCACCATTCATCCTTTAAATCTATTAATAGTGGTGTCCCTCAGTATTCTGTCCTGTCCCCAAAACTTTTTCTACTCTTCAATAATGATATTCTCTCTATTACTTCATAACCTTATCCACTCCTATGCTCATGACTCCATCCTTCATTATTCCTTTCAGTTTGAAAGGCGCACCACCCAGCTAGAATGGTGGCCTTGGAGCAACTAACCTCAGATCTTTCTTGCATTTCAAATTGAGACAGAGAAAACATAGTTGTTTTCAGTGCCTTAAAAGCTCAGTTCCTCCATATCTCTACTCGACACTATCTTCCACACAACTATAACATCTTCTTCGAAAACACACAACTTAAGCCTCCATCTGTCCTTAATATTCTCGTTTTTTTTTTTTCTCTTGTGATTTTTCTTGGAGGGACCACATTATTTCTCTTTCTAAACAAGCTTCTAAGAGGTTGGGTGTTCTGCTGCGCCTTCGTGAATTTTTTTTTTTTTTTTTTTTTGCCCCAATCCAGTTTCTTTCTCTTTATAGGGGTGTGGTTCTCCCCTTATGGAGTACGCCTCACAAGTCTGGGGTGGTTCCACTCGCGCAGCTCTTCTTAACAAGATGGAGTCTATGGCTTTTCGTCTTAACAACACTACCGTTCTCACTAATTCTCTCCAATCTCTTTCTGCCGTCAAACTGTTGTGTCATTCACTCTATACTATCGCTGAGCTCTCCCGTTCCATTTATCCTCCATTGAGAAGAGTTCGTGCAACACGCCTTTCTACATAGTGTTATCCTTTATCTGTCCAACTGTTTGACCCCAAACTTAACCGCTATGCCTAATCTTATACGTACTCTACTGGTAAAGTGTGGAGTGTGGAAATCACTCCCTTTATCTATTTTCCCAACTTCCTTTGACTTGCACACTTTCAAGCGCCGTGTATTGGGGTATGTCAGCTTTTAACGATTAGGTACTTGTATTGCCCCAACTCTTGTGGAAATTAGCATGCCTCTGGTCTTTGCCCACCAGAGGAGACATAATATATATATATATATATATATATATATATATATATATATATATATATATATATATATATATATATATATATATATATATATATATATATATATATATATATATATATATATATATATATATATATATATATATATATGGAGACAAGATAGGGAGAAGTTAAGGTGTGATAAGAAGTTTTGCTGAAAAACTTAGAGAAGGGATTGAGCATGAATATTGAAAAGAAAGAACTGCTAATTTAGAAGGGAGGAGGAGGGAGAGTAGTTTGTGCTGAAGGTGGATGGCGAGGATGTGAGGGTGCCAGGATGATGGAGAGATTTGAGAATTTGTTTTTTGTTTTTTTTGGGGGGGGGGGGAATATTCACAAGGGAATGAGGAAATACGCTGGAAATCACCAATTGGATGGAGAAATACGGAAGAGTGGTGAGGGGGCTGTATCCAATCTTGGCCGACAGAAGAATGGATATAGGAGTAAAGAAAGTAATTTTTGAAAGTACTCTGACCCCAATTTTGTTATATGGGGCGGAGATTTGGAGTACGGCAATAAGAGAAGAAAGCAGAATTCAAGCAGCAGAGATGAGGATGCTGCGGTCGGTTGATGGTGGGAAGGACCAGGAGGGAGAGGATAAGAAGAGAAAAATTTAGGGAAAGTATAAGGGTTGAACTAATTAATCAAAAGATTGAAGCAGCGAGACTGAGATGGTTGGGACGCGTGTGAAGGATACCGGAGTGGAGGATGGCTAGAGGGAGATGAGAGTGGACGCCAAGAGGAAGAGGACAGAGAGGGAGACCCAGAAAGAGATGGATAGAGTGAATTGGGGATTTACAGAGGCAACATTAGCTGCCTACGGTGACGAGTGATGGCCCCGCTGATAGACCCTAAACCCTTACTGGGATCGTGTATATATATATATATATATATATATATATATATATATATATATATATATATATATATATATATATATTATATATATATATATATGTTTTTCTTAAAATTTCAGAATTGATATCGGTATCGGCATCGGTATCGGTATATTTTTAGGTATCGGTATCTGTCAATTTGAAAGTCTTAGTATCGGTATCGGTAAAAATTTTGGTATCGCTTCATCCCTATATATATATATATATATATATATATATATATATATATATATATATATATATATATATATATATATATATATATATATATATATATATATATATATATATATATATATATATACCGTAAAGTGGGGTAATTCGATCCAGTGGATAAAATTGCAATTACAATGCAAAATACGTCTTTAAAAGTGTAAAATAATGGTTTTATGTTGAGAAGAAATTTCTTTGTTTTTTTTCCTGAGAATAGAAATAAAATAACAGGAAAAATTTAAGTTGGAAGATTGTAGAAATTGAGAGATTGCTTAATTATATGTTGAAAGAAGAAGAGAAATAACAATAAAATTGAATAAGATCAAAGAATACCAAAGGATTCATCTGAAATAGTGTCAGCCCCTACTCAGGGTAAGTCCATAAATTGATTAAGCTTGTTATAGGATAGAAACTTCAAAGAGAATATTATGAATTACATGTAACAATAAAAGTTAAAGTAAAAATCTAAATATAAAGTAATTTAAAGTAAAAACCTAAATATAAAGTATAGACTGAAAAAGGATCTAAATGTCATAAAGAATAAATTAGAAAAAGTCAAATTAAAAATAAATCAAGTATTTAGTCTGATAACTTCATTGAGCTCTTAAAGTGATAATTTATCATCAAGTCAAATTTGAAATTGTTTGTAAAAGAAATATCATAGAATATGTTCATTTAGTTTAGGGAAATAAAACTTGAATAAGAGCAAATTTTTGGTCTGCTTTATTTTTAAAGGGAATCAGTTTGGGAACACAAGACCAGATTCCAGCAAGAGTCAAGGCATCCAAATCCTGTTTCCTAGTTGACCACCAGATATTCCACTCTTGAGAGCCAAAGTTAGTGGGTTTGATTTAAATTTGACCTTAAAGGTTTCAAAACAAAATATTTCAAATTATCCTTTGAGGAAACTGTAGTGTTTTAAATTTATAAGACCAATTAAAACTGTGGTAAGAATCCAGTTACTGTTAAAGAGTTGTGATAGTTTCATTTAACGTGATGATAATCTTAATTTGGTGAAAATATAACTGAAATTAAATTTAAAATTTTTGTTGATGATTGTTGATTAATTTAAAATTGTCTTTAAGACATTATTATTTATTAAATAGTATTTAATATGACCATTATCATTTTTTTCATATTAAATAATTGATTTTTTTCAATATCTTCATTATTTTGATATTATTCAAAGTTTTCAATTCTTATTAATTTGATAATATTTATTCTTAAGATTATGCTTATATATTTGTTTTGGTTACCATATCTAAATTGGTTAGGGAATAGTTATATTTAAGCAATAATTAAGTAATAAGTTAGATAGGTGAGGCCTCTAGGTTTAGTGGTTAAGTAATTATATATATGTAAATAAAATTGTGCCTAATAATATTTTCATAAGTAAAATTTAAGTTATATTTTTTAAGTTTGTTTGTTTTCTCCATTGTCGCTGAGTTCTCTGTAAGTTAAATGGTAAAATAAGGAGGTACATCGTTTTTTGGTGAGTATTAAGTTCTTTGCTTTTCCCCAACTTTGGAGGAATTCTTTATTAATTAATATAAATTTTGTCACCCAGTAACAGAGTTGGTCTCTCTGGAAACTTATATCTTTTCATCCTGGGAGGAACAAAGAAAATCCTTGAGCCTTATCTAAGCTACACAAGGACCCTTTGAAGGTGCTGAAGGTCGTTTGGAAGACGAATTATAAAAAAAATTGTTGGCACCTCTCATGTAAGTGAAACTTCATTACAATGTATAAACCATTATTTTACTCTTTTAATGATATTTTGGTTTGTAATTGTAATTTTATCCAATGGACATAATTTAATCATTATGTATATAATGGTTTAACTAAAAAAAAAATTTAATCAAAAATATGGTAACGTACTTAACTTCATTTTCTTTTCGAATATTACACATCTTTGGAATAACATAATTTCCTTTTGGGCTTAATTCCTTTGCTGTTGCTTCCAGTCTATCCCATTTCCGTGATGCAATAACAACTTTGCATCCTGAAATTACATGGGAAAAATTTATTAGTATTTTTATCCTAAAAGATAAAATTTATCAATAACATTCATGAAAATTCGCATCCAGTGAATCAGTAAATGTAAAAAATTATAATGAAGGAATAAACAAATTAATATAAACAATAAATTAAAAATGCTGAAAATTATTTTAATTGACAATTTTATTTCATCAAAAAAATGTTTTTTTATTGAAGTATTTTCTAGATACCAAGATGAGAGAGGATGAGCAGCAACTATCTAAAGCAAAACAAGTATCCCCATAAGAGATAACCCATGGAGTGTTAGTTTGGACTGGTCCATTCCTCTGTGATCCATTACTCAATACTTTATGCTTTTCATGCATCATCTAAGCATAACGTATCTCTCGGGGATTTTCAACCTTACAATGTAGTGTTTGGTAAACATTTTTAGTGGACACTCTCACCCTCCTTTTCATATACACTTTGGGCTTACACGAACACAAATAAACATTTTCTTTAAACAAATTTAAAAATGGTGAAACAAAAAACTGCCTCTGAGATACTTGGAATAGTGGCATACAAACACTGACCCTTTGCACACTCTTCCCCCAATCGCCGCTTGAGAGTTTGTGGCTACTGTTGATGGGGTTGGTAAAAAGAAAACTTTGCTATCAGCCTGCTTCTGTGCACTACTTCTTTTTATTTAATTTCTAAAACATTCAGGATTTATATTTTAATTTTCATTGGTGAATATTTCCTCTCTTCCTCTGGGACCAACCTCTTGATCTTGATTGAAACTTAGGTGTTTGGATACTCCAACAGAAAATCCTACTCTGTTTCCTCTTAATGTCTCTATCCTCAATTTTCAAAAGGTGAATGTCATGCATATGAGCTCAATGGTTTTCATTCTCAAATTTCTATTTGGAATCTTCCAAGTTTTTCACCCTGTGGCTAAGGCTACCTTGCTGACCTATGACAATTCATTTATTCTGTTTATTTACCTTCTAACTAAACTATTCTAAAATCTTTCACCATCTAAACTCTAAAATAGAGATTTTTCTCTCTTCATCATCTTTATCTGAAATTTAGGGTTTATGTTTTTTGTTTTGGTTCTTGGTATTTATTTGTTTGAGTTTTCTTGTGTTGTGGAATTTTACCAAGTCTCCCTTACCATCAAAACCTTAGTCCACAATAGACGATTAGCAGCTTCACAGTGTGTTTAAGAAAAAAGGATAAAAAAGGATCGTAATTGATTCTTGTTGATAAACGGAAACTCGAGGATATTCTAAGTTAAGCACATAATTATTGTATGTACTGGGTTCATCCTACACAAACTAAACTCCTTCCTCTTCCCCGATGAAGGTTTCCTTTTCTTTGTTGGGATCGGGAGGGGTTTAGCCATTTCTTCAGAACTGGAAATATTTTGTTTGTATAAACTTAGGTACCACTGAATATTCGAACCAAAGAATTGTTAATTTTGTAAATTATTATCGGGAGGGTAATTAAATCTTGTAATAAACCAGTTAAAATTGTACTAGTGTACTCATTTACCTGTGTGTGTGAAGATTTTAAGTGTGTTGGTATATATTACAAAAGAAGTAGAAGGTACTGTGTTTTTCATTACATCAATTGGACGAGTCTCTACCACTTTAGACGGGTCCTTTCAAACCTTGGAATCTTGATGAAGCACTTAGAAGAGGGATGAAGTAAAAAAGGAGTAAAAGATTCCTATATGCACTCATAAGCCGTAAGTGTTACTTTCGTTTGTATCGGGGTTAGGTGATTGGGGGGGTATTTTGGGCGCCATTACATGTTACAAAAAGTTAACACTGCCTATAACTCATATTCCCACATCCCCTGACTACCCCTTACACCGGTTTTCCCTGATTTTTAGCTGAAACCGGGGCCCCAGTCAGTTCATATCAGTGTATGGTGGAGGTATGGCACTATATGTTAAAGGCAATATTTAATCTGTGTTAATGACTGATATTAGAACTAATTGTGATGTTGAATATGTGTGAATAGATATCCTTATGCGCAACAAATCATACAGAATAGGAGCATTTTATAGACCTAACATCCAGAGTTAAAAATAAGATGTAGAAATGGTAAATGAAATCAAGGCAGAATGCTGTAATAAATAAAAGGCATAATCATAATAGATTTTAATTTTCCTGACACTGACTGAGATTCCTTTACTAATATAATCATAGAAGTCCTGTATTCATAAATTGAATATTAAACAAATTTTCAGTCAGGTGATTCATGAACCTACAAAACATACAGCAGTGTTACATTTAGTATTAACAAGCAATGAAAGAGTAGTGGATGAGTTCAGAAACAAAAGAATGTAGGAGCTAGTGATCATGTTGTGAGATTCAACTCAAATGTGTTATCTAGGACCAAATTGAAAGTTAATAAGGAAAAAGTTTGATTTCAAAAACATTTTTTCAAATTTTTAACAAATTTGACTAGGGTAAGGAATTTAAAGACCAAAATTGTTTTGCAAGAATACTTCAAGCAAATTCTAACTAATATTCAGTCAGATGTTTTAAATAGTGGAAATTAATTTTGCATAGGAATAGTAATAAGGACCTTCAAAAGTTTTTCAGCTTTTACAAATTTATAAGTAGGAATAGAAAAAATTGGTTTCATTAAAATTTATGAAAATTTATTTTCAGATAAAGACTTGGTTAATATTTCCAATGATAATTTTACATCAGTCTTTACTAAGAAAAGATTGGAAACCGTTTTGAGTCATAGTTCTGTTATGCATGCAATTAAAAGGTTTACAACATCCAAAATTGTGGTAAAAAAATTAAATCTTTACTGGACCATACTGACCCAAGTAATTTGCAGGTCCTTAAAAAGGAGGGTAGAAGCAGCATTGAATAGGCACGGTACTTGATTTCTCAATGATCTATCGTATTTGGTGAGGTACCAGTATAAGAAAGGCAGTAAAGATAATTTGAGAAATTACTGAACAGTTAGCTTAATATCTTTGGTTAAAAAAGTTTTGTAAAAGTTGCCAAAAAGTTATACTGATAAACATTTAAATGATAACAGGATACTGCATGATTTCCAGCATGGATTTAGATGGGGTAGTTCAAATCAAAATTTATTGAATACTATACTGACTGCATTGATCAAGGAAAACCAGTTGGTTATATATTAGACTTCAGCAAATAAAGTATCCCATGTAAGGTTGATACAAAAGTTATCACATGGTGTCTCCCAGGGTTTGGCATTTGGACCATTATCCTGTTTCTCATATTTATATATAATTTGGATTAGTGACTTAAATGTAAGGATTTGAAGTTTTCTGATACAAAATGGCTACCTCTGTAAAGAATAGTGATGGATGCATTAAGTTTCAAAGTAATCTCCATAGACTTCTCGGATAGGCTGATAACTAAGAGGTGAATTTTAATAGTAAAAGTAAAAGGTTTTCAATGTAGGTTAATCAAATGAAAGATTTAACTATGATATGAATGAAGACTGTCTCAAGTATGTAGACCAAGAAAAATTTTGTGTATGGTTATTAGAAGTAATCAGAAAGGGACTAATCAGTGTTTGAAAGCAAGGAATAGAGCTAATAAGATGCTAGGTATAATAAATCAATGTATACAAGGGCAAGGAAGTTATAAGTAAACTATATAATAGCTCTTTTAGGTCAGTATTAGAGTATTGTGCACAAGTTTGGGTTCCTCATTTAAGAAAAGACATTGATATGCAAGAAAGAATGTAACAAAGAGAAACAAGAATGATTACTGGATTAAATAGTGAGTTATGAGGAGGAGCTGAGAGACTTCAGAAAATTTTTTGTCAAAAGGCAATTTCTTAAGAAGGGATATGATACAAGTTTACAAAATATTTATACCCCTTGATTATGCTGCAATTAATAATTTTTTATGGCAGAACAAGGAAGAGAAGCTAGAGATCATGATAGTGTTAAAGAGAAGCCTTGAAATCTTGATGCTAAATAATTCTAATTCAGCAGTAATGAATGGTAATTTTTGAATGGTTTGCTACACGATGTTGCAGAGTGTTGTTCACTTGCAAAATTTAAAGGACTGTGGATAGATATATATCATGAATAAGCCTAAATGGCAGGATGGTAGTTAAAATTAACCTGTAGAATATAATTTAATCAAATGAATGGCAGTTGTGCAATTATCAAGTGCTGTAGCTGTAGTTTTGGCATTTGCGGCTGGAGTATATGTTGCCTTCTGCTTTGTGAATCATCATACTGACAAACCTTTAGGTGCAGCTGTTTGGTATTACATGTTTAGTCCACATATAGTGTACTTGGTTTATACATTTTCATGATGCATGTGTATTTGGGTAAACAAATTATCAAACTATCTTCTTTGGTTTGAATGAGACTGTTTTGATAAGTCCTTGTAGCTTCTTGCTGTTTCTATAAATTACCTTATAATCTTGATAATCAAAGACCTTCTCTTACATGAAGATTTTTTCCAACTCTTTAGAAGTCAGTAATCTACACTCAACTTCAAGTACAGGCTAAGATTCTTCCTCAATGAACAGCTATCTCAGTTCATCAAATTCAAGTATTTTATGGGAAATTTCATTGCATACAAGCATTTCTGCCACATTCTCAGCCTCTACTATTTTTACAACTACTGAGCAACTTTTATAATGTTGTCTATAATTTCCGTCACTGATGTGCAAAACCTTCAAAGTCTGAATTAAGCACATTTCAAACACTTATTGTATCATGTGACAAATTCAAAAGCTTACTATAAGTTATATGTAAATACTAATATAGAGCAATATACTGTATACTATAATACAAACAATATGATTAGAGCAATGATGTGAAAATTAAAAGTGATATGGGCAGTGTTAAAATTATTTCCAAATGGACAACCTTTCTAGTAAGAGTTCAGATTTTAGTTATGTCATACTGATTTATTTATAATTTAAATAAAAAAAAAGTTATATTTGAATACTAAATATCTTACCCAATGTCACCAATTCCTGTGTAATAGCTTTTCCTATACCAGTACCACCTCCTGTAACTATGGCTACTTTACCATAGAATAAATTTGGTCTAAAAATAGACATTTTACGTTAATAAAGTTGTTGCTGAAAAAAAAAAATCATATATATATATATATATATATATATATATATATATATATATATATATATATATATATATATATATATATATATATATATATATATATATATATATATATATATATATATATATATATATATATATATATATATATATATATATATATATATATATATATATATATATATATATATATATATATATATATATATATATATATATATATATATATATATATATATATATATATATATATATATATATATATATAAGGGGTTCCCAGGGTAAGTGTCCAAACTTCGTGTATGAGTTAAGATATTAAAAACTAAATTTTTTTTTTTTTTGTATTACATTATGCTTGCAAATACTTCATTTAAGAGATACCAAACTCTGGAGTCAGATATTAAAGCAACGTAATATTATAGTTCCAAAAAGCCATGGTGAATGAAAAAGCATTATGTAATTGTTATTATTTATTTCCCAAATTTTCTTATGCAATTCTGGTGTAGGGATGGGCTGGATAGTGCATTTGCCAGACATCTGGCAAATTTCAAAAATCCAATGTCCAGTTTTTGCTGTGTGAGTAAAATTGCCAGATACTCCATAAAATTCACATTAATTAAAAAATTTAACTTTATATATATATATATATATATATATATTATATATATATATATATATATATATATATATATATATATATATATATATATATATATATATATATATATATCCTCTGGTGGGCAAAGGCTGGAGGCCTACCAAATTCCACCAGAGTTTGGGAACATTCTAAATCTGGTCGCTAATGACAGACGTGACACGATACACGGCGTTTAAAAGTGTGCAAGTCAAAGGAAGTTGGGAAAATAAATAAAGGGAGTGTGTTCCAGACTTTACCAGTAGAATACATGTAAGAGTGTGCACAGCGGTTAAGTCTGGGGTCGGAGAGTTGGACAGAGAAAGGATGAGACTGTGTAGAAAATCGGGTCGCACGAGCTCTTCTTAATGGAGGAGGTATGCGACGTGAGAGTTCAGAAGAGCAATGTCCGTTATAAAAGCGAAAGTATAGAGAAAGTGACGCAACTATTCGACGAGATGAAAGAGATTGGAGAGAGTAAGAGCGAAAAAGTTTATAATATGAAAAGCCCTAGACTCCACCTTTTCGAGAAGAGTTGTATGTGTGGAATCACCCCAAATGTGCGAGGCGAGGCGTAATCCACACAGGGGAGAACAACACCCCAATACAGAGAAAGCAACTGGGGTGGCACAAAAAAAATGAAGGTCCCTCAGAACACTCCAACCTCTTAGAAGCTTCTTTTAGAGAGAAATAATGTGAACTTTCCAAAAAAGATCACGAGAAAAATAAACACAGAGAATATTAAGGACAGATGAAGGTTTGAGTTGAGTGTTTTCGAAGATATTATAGTTGTGTGGAAAATTGTGTCAAGTAGAAAGATGGAGGAATTGAGTTTTTGAGGCATTGAAAATGACCATGTTTTCTCTGCCCCAATTTGAAAAACAAGAAAGATCAGAGGTCAGTTGCTCCAAGGTCATCCTTCTTGATTCTATTAACTGCTGTTGGGAGGGACGTCTTTCAAATTGAAAGGAGTAATGAAGGGTGGAGTCATCGGCATAGGAGTGTGTATAGGAGACGATGTAATAGAGAGAAGGTCATTGATGAAAATTAGAAAAAGAGTTGGAGATAGGATAGATCCTTGAGGAACAAGACTATTTATAGATTTATAGGAAGAACGGTGGCCTTCTACAACAGCTGCTATAGAATGACCGGAAAGGAAATTAGAGAGAAGGATAGATTCCGAAAGAGGGAAGTTTGGAAATCAAAGCTTTGTGCAAGCTCTATAAACTCTATCAAAAGCTTTCGATATATCTTTCTGACCAAGAGTCGTAAAGTAGGGAAAGATCACCAGTAGAACGTTCTTTACGAAAGCCATACTGGCGATCAGAGATATGTTAGAAGAATTAAGGTGTTTCCAAATTTCCATGTTATGGGTAGATTCGAAAACTTTAAAAAGAACGGAGGTTAAAGAAATAGGACGATAATTAGAGGGTTGAGAGGTGTCCCCCTTCTTCAGGACAGGTAGAATGAACGTAATTTTCTAGCAAGAAGAGAAGGTCGAAGTAGAAAGACAAAGACGAAATAATTTACAAAGGCAGGGTCCAAGCTCGTAAGCACAAGTTTTGATAACCGCAGGAGGAATTCCATCAGGACCATACGCCTTCTTAGTGCTAAGCTCAGAGAGAGCAGAAATGACGTCTTTAGAAGAAATTACAATGTTAGGCATAAATGAGTAGGAGCGGGTTGAAGGAGGAGGAATAGCTTCGGAATCGTCTAAGGTAGAGTTAGAGGTAAAAGTATGAGCGAAGAGTTCAGCTTTAGTAGAAAGTAAAATGGCAGTTGTGACATCAGAAGAAACTAGAGGAGGGAAAAAGGAAGAAGCAAAGTTAGAGTTGACATTTTTTGCAAAATGCCAGAAAGAGCGAGAGGAAGAGGAACCAGAAAGATTATTGCATTTGGGGTGGAGAAAAGAGTTTTTGGTATCTCGAAGAATAGATTTTGCACGATTCAGGGAGGAAAAATAAATTGAATGAGTTTCTGGAGTATGAAGACGACGGTAATCTCGGAAGGCAGAATCCCTACGGCGGATAGCGCGAGAAAAAGTAGAGTTAAACCAAGGTTTGTTAGCTCCAGTAGAAGGGAAATATCTAATATACACCTCCATGTCTGAGAGAATCACCTCGGTTTTACGCTCAGCACACTCAGAGGGAACCCTCCCACGAAAGCAATAATCATTCCATAAGAAATCAGAGAAGTACAACCGCAAGTCAGACCAGTTATCAGCACTGAAATGTCACAAACGTCTCCTCG
>SEYY01000285.1:85808-93308 GCA_009176605.1 Armadillidium nasatum
AACACCACCACTACATTTGCACCGCTGGATATGTCATTTATCCATGACTATATTCCGAAAATACATCTGGATCAAGGGGTGACAGGCTGTGCTTATAGGGCGACCGTTTTATTCAGAAAATCAGTTATTCAAAAAATAGTGTCGAAAAACATTCATGCTAATGATTTAAAAAGTGAAGCTGTAGCTTTAGCTACTGCTTGTGGACTCAATTATGATGACCCATTTATTGTGACAAATTTTGAAAAAATAGAGAAAGTGGAGAAATGTCGTGTCATTGTTCTTTCTCCTGATGGCCGAGATGTTAAAATTATTTATACACCGGCCAATCAAAATCGAAATGACTATATACATTTTGGGTTACGAGAATAATCACTATTATGCAATAGGCCTAGATAAACTAAAGTTGTGTTTTAGTAATACAAAGGTGAGTGGTAAGTACAGAAATTGGATTTTCTGTACAAGCTGCTACACATTTAATAGTAATAACATAGCTCACAAGTTAGAATGTGAACATTTTGGTTGTCGCTAGTGTTTGAACGAGAAATGTAAAGGATCAATAGGGCACGATGGGAATATTTTTATAGAATGCAATGAATGTAAGGGAATTTTATAATATTGACTGTTACAATATGCATAAAGCTAATAAAGGAAAGGACAATACGTACAAGAAGATAAAAAATTGCCCTCTATGTTTTACGCAAATAAAAATGGACCGGCAAGAACGCTTTAAACATGACTGTTCAAAAGCGTACTGTAAACCTTGCAGTACTGTGTATGAACCTGAAGAAGATACATATCACATATGTTATATGAAGAGGAAAGAAAAGAAAAAGAAGAATAAGAAGAATGAAGGTCCTGAGATTTTCACTTGTTACTACGATATTGAAACGTATCAACAAGATAAGGAAGTTAGCAGCAATGGACATAAAATATTTGAATTGGTTCCATACTTGCTAGTATGTCAAATGATATGCAATTTGTGTACAAATAAAGAAGGAGAAAACAACTGTGTTCATTGTGGAACCAGATCAAAAATATTTAATTTAATTGAAGATATAGAAGATCCAATACAAAAGTTTATTGAGTTTTTAATGACGATTTCAAGCAAACACTTAAAGTCGCAAATAGTAGTAGCAGCACACAATGGTACAAAATTTGATCATCAGTATGTGTTTTCCTCGCTACTAACACATCCTTCTACAAAATCTGTTACTTCTGACCCGATTAAAAGTGGACGAAAATTTATCACATTTGGTGTAAATAATAATATAGTTTTCAGAGACATTATTATTTACTCCATGTGCTTTAAAAAATATGCCTCGCTGTATGGGAGTAACAGGAGAAGGAGTATCTAAAGGATTTTTCCCATACTCTTTTCTGAATTAAAATGCATTGAATTATAAAGAAAAAATCCCAGGAAGAAAATATATTGAAACTGAAAAAATGTTTGCTACTGAAAAACGAGAATTTGAAGACTATTTCACTAGTTTTGAAGACAAAGAATATGATATTTTTGAAGAATGTAAAACATATTGTATCAGTGACGTAAATATTTTAAGAAAATGCTTTGAAAAGTTTAGAAATAGTTTCATTAGTGCATTTAATACCGACTGTTTTACTGATTCTTCAATGATTGCTTCGCTTTGTTATACTATATACAAAAATACATTTATGCCAGAAAAGAAAATCACGATATTAGGCCGTGAAAATCCGAAACCATTTACATATGAGGCTATTAAATGGATCATGTACCAGGAAAATATCAACAATATAAGTATAAGACATGCACGCAATGATGGAGAGAAGAGCTTCAAAAGTAAGAATGCTTGGCTGAACCCTGACGGTTTTGGATATGTTAATGGTTTAAAAACTGTGTTTTTATACCATGGCTTTGCATGGCATGGGCACCGTAAAAGCAAAAATGGAAAAGGCACTTTACATGGTGTGTCATCAGAGGACAGATACTATAGTACGATGAAGCAAGAAAAAACATATAAAGAAAATGGTTTTAATGTTGTAAGGGTATGGGGCTGTGAGTGGAAGGAGCAGAAGAAAGACATCATTCAAGATGAAGAACTGTTGGTGAATATGCCTAATCGTATCAGTAATGACACAGTTAATAACAGATTTATCATTGACAAGTCATTGACAGGAGGAAGAAAAGATCCTTTTGTACACTACTATCCACCAACAGAAGGAAAAAAGATCATGTATTTGGACTACACATTACTTAACCTATATGTTCAAAAGCTTATGAAGTGTCCTTGTGGAGTCCCTGAGAAACTTGCAGGGGATAAAGTGCCGGATACCGAGACATTTGAAAAAGAACTCGCCGAAAAATATTTTGGTTGGCTTTTATAAAAATACTTCCTCCTCAGGACTTGTACATTCCCGTGCTCGTAGAGAGGGGCGAAAAAAGATTAATGTTCCCTCTCTGCAGTATCTATGCTAAAGAACAGAACCAGAAATGCACCCATAACGAAAATGAAAGAGCCATTATTGGAGTATTTACAACATAGAATTACATTTACAATATTTGATTACAGTATATATATATATATATATATATATATATATATATATATATATATATATATATATATATATATATATTATATATATATATATATATATATATATATATATATATATATATATATATATATATATATATATATATATATATATATATATATATATATATATATATATATATATATATATATATATATATATATATATATATATATATATATATATATATATATATATATATATATATATATATATATATATATATATATATATATATATATATATATATATATATATATATATATATATATATATATATATATATATATATATATATATATATATATATATATATATTTATATGGGTAATAATTTGCCTTTAAAACCATAAGGCACAGTCCTACATGAGTTTTTGACAAATACTCGCTTGTTAGAGGTGAGCTGCATCTTTTCCATACTTGGTCTTATATTGACGGATCCTTTGCCATCGGATACAAAGTTTGTTTGGTTGACATTGCAACTTAACCCATTAATGCCCACTGTGTCTATTTAGACACGTAAAACATGACCTCATAAAATATTTAAAAAATAATATATTTTAATTTTTTTTTGCGTTTGGTACATGGTTACTCTAAGGAATGATTCTTCTAGCGATTTATGCAATGTTTTCCTCAAATTTCTTTGTTTTTCGTTTCTACATGCAATAATTTCAGTAGTAAAATTTTATGAGCATGAGTGTTGACATGCATTGACTTGAAACTGTTTTTTGGGTATTTACTTGGATAAGTTACTTTTTATTTTTTTTACTTATTAGAAATTGTACTGTATGATGAAAATGCGAAAACGAATATTTTATTAGTGAAATAAATTTTATAGGGTGTTATTTTACCGCGTGTCTTTTTAGACACAGTGGGAAGTAACGTTAACAAATATTTGAATAATTTTTTTTGACTCAGAAATTTCAATTTCATCTATATTATAGACTATATATATATATATATATATATATATATATATATACTATATATATATATATATATATATATATATATATATATATATATATATATATATATATATATATATATATATATATATATATATATATATATACATAATATATATATATATATATATATATATATATATATATATATATATATATATATTATATATATATATATATATATATATATATATATATATATTATATATATATATATATATATATATATATATATTTTGGTGTATATGTCATATTTTTCTCATTTGCGGATACGGATATAAAATTTTCGAAAGTAAGGATGCGGATGCTGAATTTTTCGCAATGCGGATACGGATGTTAATTTTCATGAAAATGTTTTACGGAAATGATCTTCAGAATCTTTAAAAAAATCTTTCAAGATAAATGACTGTAATGCAGCAAAGACCAAGCCTGCAATCCTAGAGAACATAGAGAAATCCAATGGAAAACCGATCGACCTTTTCAATATGTGTTTTGCGGAATAATTTATGGATCATATATGCAGAGAATCTGTAAAATATCTCAAAAAGGAGACCAACAATTTGCAGTTTCTGTCGATGAATTGTACATTTATTTCGGAATTCTTTTGTTGTCCGGTTACAACAAACTTCCCTTTAGAAGAATGTACTGGGAAAGACTTCCCGATTCAAACAACAATTTGGTTAATAATTCTAAAAGTAGAAATAAATTTGAAAAAATTCACCAATTTCTACATTTCAATGATTTAACCATTGATCATAACAACAAAGTGTTCAAAATTTGACCCCTCAAAGATCATTTGAACAACAAATTTTTTAATTTCATAGAGCCTCTTGGCAGTAAATTTTCTTTAGATGAAGCTATATAGCCATATTATGGCATCATTCCATGAAGCAATTTATTAGAGGAAAACCAATTAGATTTGGGTTCAAATTTTGGTGCCTAACTACACCAGAAGGATACATAATCAAGTTTCATCCATATACAGGAGGAGGGGACAAGATACTTGGAAAGACAGTATGGTCTTCTGTGACAGAAAAGCTATGCTTAGGTTGCGTTCCTGAAGGGTCATCCAAATATATATGGACAATATTTTACATCACTTTCATTGATGGACACCCTTGCAACTAACAAGTTGTTTTGCATTGGAACAATCCGAAGTTACAGAATTGAGAATGCTCCTTTGCAGGACTTGAAAAGGCATGTCATGGCACTTACTGTGCCGTAGAAGGAAAAAAATCTGGGGTTACTCTTGTTCGATGAAATGACAACAGTCAAGTAACCATGGTTACAAACTCAAAAAAAAGAGGCATCTTTGAAATTGGTAGTTGCAAACGTTGGAGTAGAGGAGATAGGAAACAAGCAGTAATTCCTCTACCAAATATCGTAAAACTGTATAATAAAAACATAGGAGGAGTGGATCTGTTCGAAAAAAATGCGAGCATTGTACCGAATTAGAATACGATAAAAAAATGGTATTAGCCTTACTTCCGCTTTTGCCTAAATGGTAGTGTTGTCAATTTGTGGATGCTATACCGTAATATTGAAAGCATTCCGCTTCTTCAATTTGCAGACAGAATTGACAAGGGCAGGAGATGTGCAATCTATAAAATATCCGTACAATATCGTTGCACAAAATGCAATGTAGGTATATGCTTATGAATGCTTTGTTTAAATATCATATATATATATATATATATATATATATATATATATATATATATATATATATATATATATATATATATATATATATATATATATTATATATATATATATATATATAATAACAATAAAAATAATAATAACTTTGCAAAAATTATCATATCTAAATTTTGAGTTTTGCAAACGCTAAGCCCACTTGTCTAAAAAGAGGTGAGACGGAATTTTTTAAAAATTTAACATTTCTAGGACTAAAATAGACTATATATCTAAATTTTAAAATAAAATAAAAACTTTTTTAATTTCGGGCATTAATGGGTTAATGTGCCTTTATTACTACCATGTAAATCTTGACTGGAACTGAAATTCAGTTGGCTCTGGATATGGGGTACAAAATTCTCAAAGTATATAAAGTGTGGTCCTTTAAGGAAAAGGAGTACTTCTTTGAGAAGTATGTGAATTACTTCTTAAAGATTAAGACAGAGGCCTCAGGGCCTCCCGCTGGTATTCGTGAAGATGATCCCAACTTTATGACGAAACTAAGAGAATTTGTAAGGCTTTTCAGAGAAAAAGGTGTAGAACTGGATATTAAAAACATTAAAAAGAACCCTGGCATGCATTTTATAGCCAAACTGTGCTTAAATTCAATATGGGGTAAATTCGCTCAAAATTCTCCCTCCAGGGAGACTAAAATATGTGTCAGCGATAAAGAAGTATGGGACCTAGTCAACCAATGCGATATTGAGGTCACTGAAGTGATTCCCGTAGGGACAAAATATGTCGTAACCATTGTGAAAAATGAATTGAGCGAGCGTACTTCAAAAGTCACAAACATTCCTATAGAATTTTCGCTACATCGTATGCACGCATCAAGTTATATGAACTATTAAACAAAGTGAAAGATAATGCCTTATATTGTGACACGGACTCTTGTATTTTTGTAATGGACAAAAATGAAAATGGACCAGAAACTGGAAACTTTTTGGGTGAACTTACGGATAAGCTGGATGAATATGGAGTTGGAGCATATGCTGATTCATTTGTATGTACTGGCCCGAAATCTTATGGACTTAGAATACGTACGACCGATGGAAACATAAAGCATATTGTCAAAGCAAATGGACTTACTGCCAATCAAGAAACCAAAGACGTGGTAAATTTTGAAAAGTTACTGAAACTGGTTATTGAGCATTGTCCCAACGAAATGACTGAACATGATGAGTCGCTATATAATGACATTAAAGATACCGACTTCACTTGAAAGCCATGAGTGACATACAAATAGACGATGATGATGACGAATTACTTCACAAGAAAGTTGCACGTATTGATGAATCCACGAATCCTAATGTAGACTTACATGGTAGTAATAAAGGCACATTAAGTTACAAACAAACTTTGTATCCGATGGCAAAGTGTCCTTCAATATAAGACCAAGTATGAAAAAGATGCAGCCCACCTCTAACAAGCGATTATTTGTCAAAAACTCATGTAGGACTGTGCCTTATGGTTTTAAAGGCAAATTATTACCCCATTATATATATATATATATATATATATATATATATATATATATATATATATATATATATATATATATATATATATATATATATATATATATATATATATATATATATATATATATATATATATATATATATATATATATATATAATATATATAATATATATATATATATATATTGTTATATATATGTTTAGTTGGTTGTTTAAATCTAAAAGCAACTTGTAATCGTTAAATGCTGCCCTGTGGCAGGTGTCTTTTTAAAATTAATTTTTTACTATATTAAGATAACCATAATGATAATAATAATAATAATAATAATAATAATAATAATAATAATAATAATAATAATAATAATAATAATAATAATAATAATAATGATAATAATAATAATGATGTATATTCTGGACTGTCTCGGTCAGGTTGGTGGATTAGTACGGGATGACTTCATATATCCTCACTCCCCTGTAAATGAGTATGAAATACACTATAAGTATGCTATATGAGCAATAACAATATGTAACTTTCTTTAAAGAAAGTACATATAAAACGTCAAACATATATACCGTGAGGTTTCTAACTGTGTAATTTATAGTTGCAAATATTTTTCCTAAAACACCTTAAATTATATAAATGAACCCTATCATAACAACTCAACAAATATAAATGGTAAGAATTTCCCAAAATAAGTTAGAATACTGGAACTGTATACAACTCATAAAAAATGGTAAACAGGTGGTGCCATCAAACTTCAGCACATTAAAATGTAATCA
>SEYY01000286.1:0-27500 GCA_009176605.1 Armadillidium nasatum
GGGACATTTTGGAACCCGGGGGAAAATTTCCATCCCCCCCCTCGGATCACCCCTTGAATTCATCAATATCAATACTATAGTACGTACAATATTACAATATACATTATTATTATTATTGTTTTACTAATTTCAATAAGTGCAATTGCAACATGAACAATTTCGGTAATTGTAAATGTTACATGTAATAATTAATTTACCAATCACAGGTCGGTGATACAAATGTTTGTGTGACATGCATTTGCAACATTATTGTTTGACTATTTATTACGTTTATCATTGATTATTCATATTCACCAATTTATATTTGCATTTTTTTTTTACCAAATTTAAAATAATAATAATTATTTGCTTAATTGGGTAATTAAATTAAAACAACTTAAAATTACAGAATATATTTTATTATTTCAAATTAAGTAAAATTACAGTAACAAAATAGTGTATATATAATATATATATATATATATATATATATATATATATATATATATATATATATATATATATATATATATATATATATATATATATATATATATATATATATATATATATATATATATATATTGCTTATAATTTCTTAAATTAGGGTATGAGATAATAATAATAATAATAATAATAATAATAATAATAATAATAATAATAATAATAATAATAATAAAAATAATTATAATATTTTCTTTCTGGATTCCCGTACAGAAGTAGACAGCTCACGAAATATTTTTTTTTTTTTTTTAATTAAAAGTTCACATCTCACGGGCATTGCCCTATTCGAGGAGAGGAACTTTCTAGGTAGTATATACCTAGGATCCCGAAGTGGGATCGAACCGGCGCCCTCAAGCACGTGAGTCAATCACCCTACTGTTCGAGCCACGGTAGACGGCAAATGCAGCGATGTTAGTTCGAAATTTGAACACTAGGGCCTGCACTTATACTGAGCGAGAAGATCCTCTATGAACATTATTTACAACTTTTAGAGCAAGTTTTTATCCTGTAAGAAGTCAAGAAAAAGAACGTCCGAACAGAATTGTAGAGATTCAGTCAGAATGAATGACAACCGATTCCCTAGTGGAACGGAGTACAATATAGGGAAGTACCTGTAACATAATGTAACATAAGACATGGCATCCTACCTAGAGACGGTAAATTGAAGAGCGCATAAAAGGTAGAAATTGCAAGGAGAAGAGGTATCACTCGACATAAGGTACTTGTGCGTGGCATTAGTGTGGCAATTCTGTGGCGTGTCAGAGTGCCACCTCCTGTTGGCGGCTAAGGCAAACTGGGAGGGACCATCTCAACACGACGGGCTGGGGCTCAGGGAAGTGAGAAATGGATAATGGTCACTTCAACAAAGGAAAGATTATCTATCCCACAAATACTTGTCCAAGATCGAAATGGAAAACAAGAAAATTCGATAAAGGTTGTTTGTTAGTTCTGTTGAAAAACGATTGTCTAAATGTCCATGAGTAGGGAGTCTCATGTTCAGACAACCCACAGCGAACATGTGCAAGCAGTCAATCAGTCAGCCAATCACCGTCAAGGGAAGTCGCAGAGTCACCCCATTGTAAAATCTCCGAAACCGAGGACAGGCTTCGGGAGTTGAGCAGGAGATAGATAAGATCAGCCTTGACGTATTTACAGCTAGGAGCTAGGTGTTATCCCGTTCTTTGGAGAGGGTAGTCAGAGGAAAATGAATCAATAGTCATGTTCAAGCAAGACTCTGGACACAATTCCGAATCGCTGGAGTATGGGCTAAGGTGTGCTACAGTGGGCCCCTTCCCAGAGGAGAGCGACTGGCACGTTTTGATGAAACTTTTGGGACCTAGAGGATTGTTTGGAGATCGGGAGCTTCAAATAATCAGAAGCATGATACTAAAGGGGATAAGGTAGGCGAACAGGGAAGGAACCTCCCTCGTGGATGCAGTGGTGAACGGCTGAATGCTCCGAACGTTGCCGGGAATAGCGAGGAAATTCTGTGAACGCATGTACAGTCGTGAACAGAAGTTCGTTCCTATTAAGCTGGAAATAAATATTTATATAAAATGGAGATCATCTCAGATTCAGCCAATCACAGTTCAATTAAGCCCCTCTCAATGTTTTTATTTTCTTTTTATTCAAAATAGAGCTTTTATGACATGATTTCCATTTTATATAAATATTTATTTCCAGCCTAATAGGAACGAACCTCTGTTCACAACTGTACCTGTTGAGAGCGCCTCTAGACGAGGAATAATAATAAATAAAATTTTCATGATACAATACATCTTTGGTTAGTTGTTAGACTGAGCAGTATAGAAAAAAATATTACATTTACAATACTATCAACACAATATCTGAAATAATAATAAAAAATAGTAATAAATTACTGTTAGTAAGGCAATATTAAATTTTATTTGCACTAGTAAATAACTATCTCATAGTTAATTTAAGTTAGGTAAGACTTTTTTCCATATATTTAGCATGGAAATAATACATGTAATAACAGGCTATTTAATAAGCTTCCAGCCTTCACCCCCCCCCCCCCAACAAACACACACACTGCCCTAATCGAATAAATGTAAATTTAAAAAATACTAAATTCTGTTGATAAAAATAATAATAATAATAAAATTATTAGAAGCATCTATCGAAATAACCTGCAGAACTTATCCCCATAAAAACATTAAAATATGCACTACAGGGAGGGAGATAAGAGAGATAATACGCAGGCTTAGTTCTCATTACAAACTTCTAACTATATATATCCTCTTACTACAACTTAGCTGTCGTAAGTTTTAATAAAATTTTGTGTATTATAAAGTCTATGAACCAAGATAAAACATTATAGAAAAGGAGTTTTAACTTTTACTATTACTCATATGAGTATACAAAATCAATGAATAAATATTATCTTACAACTATAACTAGGTCCATAACTATAAAAGTTACACAAGTTACAACTGCCTCCTGAAACTCTAACAAAAAAATACATCAAATTTGAATAGATATAGGGCGTAGATACCCTAAGAGTACTGTACCCCCATTAAAAGTAGCTAGGAAAGTCTTATTTATATCTATCTATGCAAGTGAATCTTTTATTAGAGACAGAGAATAATCTACAAAGTGATGGAAATATACAGGGTGTCCCTCAATAAATTAATATCATTTTGGTGTATTTTTACTGTGAAAAACTTTATGAATCTTTTTCTCAAAGACAAAATCTTGCAACAAAATAACTTTTTTTTTATTAATTCACAATTGTACCACCATTATGTTCTTGTCACAGTCTCAAACAGTCTTAGACAACAAAATGGATAAACAATATGAGTTATGAATAGTTCTAAATTATTCAAATAACATAAAACACTCATTAAAAGTAATTAATTAAAAGTATAAACTTTTATAGAGGAAGAAACTTTCCACACGAAATTTTACTCTTGGTATCGAACCCACGACATTACCCAAAATTATATGGAATGAGTCAACCTAAACGATTTGAGAAAGTAGGAGTGGGAGCGGGTCTTGTCAATATATATATATATATATATATATATATATATATATATATATATATATATATATATATATATATATATATATATATATATATATATATATATATATATATATATATATATATATATATATATTATATATATATATATATATATATATATATATATATATATATATATATAACTGAGTGTCATAATGAAAAAAAAAAAAAATATCTAAAAAAAATTTTCAATAAAAATATGAAATATAAAAATTTATTTGAATAAACCAAATATAAAAATAAAAAATAAATAAAAAACTAGTAATACATGGATTGTACACGTTCATTATAAGTGCCGCACTACCTCAAATAATATAAACTGAGCACGAACTAGAACATGCATCAAAGGCACCAGAATGATGAATAAGCGAATTTACAAGAAAATAGCAAACATCAGCAATAATAATAATAAAAAGGATTATATTAATACAAATAATAAACTATATATTATATACAATTATAAACATTTGCTTCTTACTATAGCACCTTTACTTATTTTACATCTACAGTATAAATGATTGCCCCCACCCTTTCTCCTAAAGGACCTGCCCCACCCTTCCTCCTTAAGGACCTGCCCCACCCTTTATCCTAAAGGACCTGCCCCACCCTTTATCCTAAATGACCTACCCCCACCTTTGTTCTAAATATGAAAGCACCAAGTGACCCAACTGTTAAGCATTAAGGTATCCAAATGTATATACAGATCGTCTTGCCAAAACTTACAACACCCAAGATGAGCCTTTAATAATGATATAAAACTAGAGAAATACACGTCTTGGATTCTACAAGTTTTAACAAACAAGATAATATATATAAGGTAATAATTAAAGTGTGCTAACACACTCGCATACTAAATATTCATTAATCATTGAAATTTAAAGTTTGCTATAGGGAAATCGAACCCGGGCCCTATAGAGCAAAAGCATAGAGTTTTACCTCTACGCCAGTAGGGTAGAGGTAAAACTCTATGCTTTTGTGCTATAGAGCCCGGTTTCGATTCCCCTATAGCAATCTTTAAACTTCTATGTTTAATATATATATATATATATGTTTGTTTATGTAGAACCAAACTCTTTCATCCACTGTTCATATTTCTTGAGGTCCTGCTTTGAAACAGATTTGTTACATTTCGTAACAGCTTCTTGGAAGTCTTGCTGCGTCACTGGGAGATCCAATTCCTCCTTCGGTAAAGGCACGGATCTCGTCAGGAGTAAGACCGGTGATTTTACGGCGCATGGCCATCATAGAAGCGTCTCGGCAAACATTAGTAATGTCAGCCCCGGAATAGCCATCCAACATGGCGGCGATTTTCGTAACATCGACGTACTCGTCCACTTTAACCTCCTTCAGGTTGATCCGTAAAAGGGCCTCACAACCTTCTTTGTTTGGGAGGGGAATGTAGATACGCTTCTCTAGCCGTCGCCGAAGGGCGTCATCGATGTCCCACGGGAAGTTGGTTGCAGCCAACACCATCACTACCTTTGGCTCATCAGAGCTGAAAAAAAAAAATATATTATTTTAAACTCCTACATATGAACTGGGGTTCCAATTTAAAAATCAAACTAAAAAGATGACCTGTGAAACATGGCACTACATTTTTCTGACAAATATTCCCAAATCAAAAGTATATTATAGGTATTATTATTTTAGAATGTTACACCCAATGGTTAGAACAGACCTAAGTGACTTTAAATTATAAAGATGGCCACAGGTCCGCATTTTAGCTTAAAAATATTTAATTACATTTTACTAAATGAATATATAACCACTACTATGACTAAATATATCTTAATTTCCAATATACCAAACTAGGCAATATTTATAATGCCTAGTTATTACACGAGCCGCTACTATTTCAGTAAATTTAAGGCTCCTCTACTGTACTACTAACACTGTACTAGTACAGATATGATAATCACTACTGACACTAGAGAGTTGCAGTGATAAGGACAAAGCTGTATTTTACCCGACTCAGCCCATGGGTGAGTAGAATCATGCTTAAAAAGTATTAGAACTATAAAATATGAGAAAAAACCCGAGCTGAGTATGGGCAAGTTATGTAAAAAGATTAACGAGTATGTAAGAGAATGGGCCGCAAAATACTGGCCCGTGCAGGGTTTGTTTTTTTCTTTTCTTTTTTACATGCTACTTACTCGCTAGAAGACTGTATGCCATCCATCTGTGTGAGGAGCTCTGATTTCACTCGTCTCGACGCTTCGTGCTCAGATTCGGTACCACGGCGTGAGCACAATGAATCAATCTCATCGATAAATATGGTACTAGGTGCATAAAACCTCGCCTTGAATAATAAAACGAAAATTATTAAACAGAAAATTTATAATATAAACTATTAATACTAAAAACTAAAAACTAAAAACAACTGAGGCTAGGGTTGGATAATTGTAAAAATAATTTTTAACTAATTACATAAATTTGTCTTTCCAATTTTTAAATAGACATCTCCTAAGTTAGGACTTTTGACTCAGTTTCAATCCTTCAGCTACTGACACTATTAACTTTTTAATTAACTTTTTTTATTACCTAAAGTCTCGAAAATTCAACTCTGACTCCATATAGAGGAAGATTTTCGACTTTTACCTATTATTGAATTTTAGTAAAGGAAACCAAAACTCTCACCAAATAAATTATTTAGTTGATATAAGGGAAGGACTACCTAATAATTCAACCACCAATTCAAAGACCTATGTCCCCGTCATCTCCAAAAAGGAAACTGAGTTAAAGATCGCTCCAATAACAGTGATCAAAACGTCTTAAAGCCTAGCATCAATTTGATTTAACATTTAAATTTAGTAAAATTATTTCAAACTGTTAAGTTTAAGTCTTAATTTTAATTCAAAGTTATTGAGTACCTACGCTAAAAAAGTTAGTAAAGTCTTTGACTATATTAACTTTTAAAGCAATAAAGCAAAATTTCTAGATTTGAATTATATAAACGACAAAATAAACCATCTTTGAAGGCAGACGAAGTTCAACTGAAAATTTTCATTAAAATCAACTATTGAAAAAAGGTTATTTAGTTGCTACATTTCACCAGAAAATTAAAATAACGACGTCATCATTCAAATTTAAACAAATATTGAAATAATTAAAACTCAAATAAGATCACTTACATCTAATTCTATTATTCAATCCAACAATCCTAAACTAACAAGAACATGGTTGGGTAAACCATTTTTCAGGATCATTATTTTTTTTTATATTTTATTACGAGAGAGACTTCAATTTTTTTTTAAAGTTCGCATCTCAAGGGCATTGCCCTATTCAAGGAGTGGAACTTTACTTTGGTAGAATAAACCTAGCATCCCAAAGTGGGATCGAACCGATATTCTCAAGCTCGTGAGTCAGTCACTCTACATTTTGTGCAACTTTACATGCAGTATTAAATCTTATTTCGTTATCAGACAATTTTTCGTCAGTCTTGGATTACAAATCAATCAATCAATAAAGAAACGTTCCTTTTCAATTCTAGTCAAAGTTGACACCTACAATTACTTTAATAAATCTTAAATCAATCCTACGATCCCTAATTTGCGAGGCAAGAGTGAACTTAACTTGAGACTTCTCTAACCTAACCTAAACTAACCTAACCTAACTTAACCTAACTAAACTAACCTAACTAACCTAACCTAACCTAACCTAACCTAACCTAAACCTAACCTAACCTAACTTATTAAAGTTACTTACCCAAAATTCGTAGATATAACTCCTACAACTTACCATTTCGAAAAAGGAGGCGAACTTCTCTAACCTAACCTAACCTAAACTAAACTAACCTAACCTAACTTATTAAAGTTACTTACCCAAAATTTGTAGATATAACTCCTACAACTTACCATTTCGAAAAGGAGGCGAACTTCTCTAACCTAACCTAACCTAACCTAAACTAAACTAACCTAACCTAACTTATTAAAGTTACTTACCCAAAATTTGTAGATATAACTCCTACAACTTACCATTTCGAAAAGGAGGCGAACTTCTCTAACCTAACCTAACCTAAACTAACCTAACCTAACCTAACCTAACCTAACCTAACCTAACTTATTAAAGTTACTTACCCAAAATTCGTAGATATAACTCCTACAACTTACCATTTCGAAAAGGAGGCGAACTAATTTTTCAGATTCTCCTCTGTATTTCGATGTGAGGGTTGATGAAGCAACATTGAAGAAAGTAGTTGCCACATTCTGTAGCCACAGCTTTTGCCAACATTGTTTTCCCTGTTCCGGGTGGACCAACCATTAACACTCCTTTCCAAGGACGTCTTATACCCTATAAAAAAAATTTTAAAAATAAAAAACATTAAACACTGGTTTTAAATATACGAACGATTCTGGAAGATATATTAAAAAAAATTAACTTTTATTATTAATTACTGTGTGAAACTCACCTTAAAAAAATCTGGCATAAGCATCGGAAGAACCACAGCCTCCTCCAACAACTTCTTCGCCTCCGCCAAATCCGCAATATCTTCCCAACGGATCCCAGGGTTCTTTTGAACGATATCTCGTTCAAGCATATCGACAAGGTCGCGATCAAAGCCGCTGGGATCGAACCTCTTTTCCAAAGGCTCCTCCTCTTCATTCTTCCCCTTCTCTCCTCCCTTCAACAAATAATAATAATAATAATAGAATTACAGTATTTAACTGAATGATAAACAAAAACCTATAATGATAACCTGAATGATAAACAAAAACCTATAATGATAACCTGAATGATAAACAAAAACCTATAAAACAAGGAGCATAATAAAAAAAAATTTAATTTGTCATCTATCCTGAATGTCATCTAACAATATTTTGGCATTAAAGATAGTATGAGAAACAGAATTGGCCAAACTGTGTCCTGGGGCTACCTACAAAAGTCACGTGGTTCACTTCCACATTTGGTTTATCATTTTCACCTATGAACCGACCGGGGCACCGGCTAAAAATCAGGAAAAACCGGGGTTTGACTGCCGGGGTTAAAATGGCAAATTATACTTCAAATTTTTTTTTTAATTTTCAGCAGATTTCCCTAAAATTTTCAGTGTAAATTAGTGTTTTTTTCCCCTGGTGAAAAAAGTCCATTTCTAGCGTTTGAGAGCATATAACTGTTAAAAAGTTTTTTTTTTGTGGAAATTTGACCCTTTTTCAAATGAATCGCGGAGCCAAACCACTTTTTGGAATGATCTGAAATTTGGACTGTATATTCAGAATTTTGAGATACAAAAGCTTCTAACAGACTTTTGTTCCCAGAGTTATAGAAAAAATGTTATAAGCGAAAAACTGACCAACTATTGAATTTTTCTTTTTTTTTTTTTTTATGCACTTTTCAGGACAAAATATTTTTTTTTTTAAATTACAACTATAACATTTTTTTATTTTTGGAAGGTGCATAGAGGAGGGATGGGGCTAAAAATTCCTCTCTATACTTTATTCGATGCGATTCGTTGGTTTCGAGATATAGCCTCTCAAAAAGGTCCATTTTTGACCAAATTTCAAAAATTTCCAAAGTTTAAGAGGCTATATCTCGCTTCAAGCAAATAGAATTTAATAATGCACTAAATAAAAGTTGTTGCCCTATCCCTTCCTCTAAACAATATCCAAAAATAAAAAAATTTGTAAGTAGCGTTTTTTTTTTTAAATAATTTTTTTCTCGGGAATAGTACGAAAAAAAAAAAAATTCAAGTGCTTGTAACTTTTTTTCTAGATGTGATATCAAAAATCTGTTCCCACTAATGCAAGAAATTGGGGCTAAGATTATTCATTTAAATTTACAGCTCATGTGGACCAGTAGTTTGACCCAGCTATTCATTTTTTTCAACTTTGGGTCCAAATAACTTCCAAACCGCTATTTATAGACACAGAAAAATGCTCGAAATCAACTCAGAACTTCGGGAAATATGCATATATCCTGAAAATTTCAGCTCAATCAGTCAAATAATAATAAAAAAAGAATTTCAAACAAAATATAGAAAAATTAAGATTTTTTCCTTGTTTTTTCAATATTTCCTTTTTCTTTTCCATTTCTTTTGACTGCTCCTTTTCTGCTAGTGAATATTCATCTTTGTGTTTTGATTTTAGATGCCCCATAAAGATTTGGTTGAAAATTTTTACTTGGGGCACCCGGAGGTCCTCTTCTAATTTCCAGGCTGCAGATGTTACATTGAGCTATTTCGAGCCTATCCTGAAACATTGTAAAGTACTCCCATACTGCTGAAGCTGATCTTTTAGCCATATTGACTGAAAGTATAAACAAAATAATAACTTTGAAATAATGTAGCTAAATGATACAAATTTAATACACAGCAATGAAATAGCAATATGTATAAATGCAGGTTATATTGATAATTTTATTTTGTACATTTTTTCAAATTTTACCTTAGGGTCTTACCTAGATAAACCTGGTGAATCGCTATTATGAATCAAAAAAAAAAAAATTTTTTTTTGAATTTTTGTATTTTTTTAAAACTTTTACTATACAAAATCTGTAATTTTCTAATATTTTTTTTGAGAAAATGCATATAATCATTAATTTAAGTGAATGCTGACTATTCTACTCCTTTCTTATAATTAAATAAACCTCAATTAAATTTATATTTAATTTTCTTAAACTAAAATTTCAGTGCTTTTGACCCTTTTCCAAATTTTAGTCAACTCCGGCCATAACCCCGGCCCCGGCCAAATTTGGGGGTGACCCCCAGGCCCCTATTTTCACCATCATAATTTTTACTCCCATGATTGAACAAATTAAGATTTTTTTAATGTATTTCTTACAATATTCAGTTTAACTATTTTGATACTGTATGTTCTGTATTTTACTGTAGGTTGTCATATATTAAGCCAAAATTCTGTTGTTTGTAAGGTCCTTGTAATTAACAATTTATTCAATTACTCTTAAAATAAACTCTGATTCTTAAAATGATTATCATAAACTAATGAAAAAAATTTAACGTAAGTTCACTTAACAATTTAGAAAATGTTACCAAAATCAAGTGCCGACACTCTCTCTTCCCCAACCCCCAAAAACAGTTCAAAGAATAAAGTCTCAAAGTCATTTAATTCATAATGCAAATTAAGCTTAGTTAAGCTTAATTTGCTTTAAACTAAGCTTAATTAAGCTTAATTTAAAATATATTGGTTGTTACACCATAAACAACCTTCATATTATGTAGTATTTGAAATATGTGACACGCGCAAAATATACATAAATAAAAATTACACACACGTTGGAAAAGAATGGTCATCTCTGTTCTGAACAAGAAAAGCATGACACACAAATCATAATTCACTGAATTTAAGAGAGCTCTTCCCCCATCAGAAGCTTCAAAATTTTTCATAAACAAAAAATACAGTCATGCAATCCATTCATTCTCACCTTTGTTGTGTACACATTGCATACTGTCATGCAATCTGCATAATGTCATGCAATCACCTTTGTTGTCAACACATTGCAACTAATAATTATAACTGTGTTACAAGTATGTTACAAGTATGTTTCACTTAACTGACACTAACTTTGTCATCCTTCTTGTCTGCAGCATCCTTTTTAGATGTCTTCCTATCTCCCGCCCCACCTCGCCCTCCACTAGGTCCACTCTTTGAATCTGATGCCTTTTTGTTGGCAGCTGAAGAAGTCTTTGTTGCACGGCCCGTTCTTGATTCTGCTTTACGAGGGCCTCGGGTTGCTTTTTGAGTAACTCTGTAAATATATATATATATATATATATATATATATATATATATATATATATATATATATATATATATATATATATATATATATATATATATATATATATATATATATATATATATATATATATATATATATATATATTTCACCAGAGTTAGGGAGAAAATCGGAAAAGTGGTCAAATTAAAGGCCGACATGACCTGATACACGGCGTTTGAAGGTGCCTAAGTCAAAGGAAGTTGGGAAAATAGATGAAGGGAGTGTGTTGCAGACTTTACCAGTAGAGTCATGTAAGATTGAGCATAGCGGTTAAGTCTGGGGTCAGAGAGTTGTTGGAGAGAGAGAGAGGAGGAGACTGTGTAGAAATACATTTTATATTAGTTCGAAAAATTATTTAGCTTCAATATCCTATATAACTAAGAAATAACAGTACACTGTACATATATAGCAGACATACAATAAATAACATTTTCTTTATTTCTAATGATAGATCCTTTCAACAAATCTTTTAGATTTTTAATATTTAAAATGCAATTGAAATTTAAATTTATATATCTTGATATTTATAAAGTGAATAAATAATCTTAACAAAAAAGTTGTGCAAATTGTCAAACTTTTAAAATTTTAAAAAAATAATAATAATAATAATAATAATAATAATAATAATAATAATAATAATAATAATAATAATAAAAACAGTATATTGTATTTTATATTTTGATAATTTGAAAAGATATTTTTATTTCTGAATAGTGTTCAATGGAGTCTTACCCAATAACTTTTGTTCAGCCACACATTTAAATGCTTAAAATGTTGTTGTTGTTTTTTTTTTTTTTTTTTTTTTTTTTTTTTTTTTTAAATAGAACCATTCAAAATTACACATTCAAATTGGGACCAGTAATCGAACTGTTTGATATACATAAAAATACCTTGATTTGTGGTTTTGTTACTTCAAAAATTTCATAAAAACTTCAAAAATTTCATAAAAACTTCAAAAAAATTTCATAAAAAAATTTCATAAAAAAAAATTTCATAAAAAAAATTTCATAAAATTTCATAAAAAAAAAATTTCATAAAAACTTCAAAAATTTCATAAAAAGAGTAAAAAATACTAGAGCAAATTTACAATTTTTTACAATTTCTTAGGTGAAACATAAAGGAATTTATTAAAGTTGCAATTTTTAATATATAGTAAAGCAAAATACTTAATTATAACTCACTATTAATAACCGTAATTTAGACCCTTTAAAAAATTTTGGACAATGAATAATAGATGAAGTCAATTTAATATTTAAAATTCACATATGTACAGTCGTGAACAAAATTTCGTTCCTATTAAGCTGGAAATAAATATTTATATAAAATGGAGATCATCTCAGGTTCAGCCAATCACAGTTCAATTAAGCCCCGCTGAATGTTTTTATTTTCTTTTTATTCAAAATAGAGCTTTTATGAAATGATCTCCATTTTATATAAATATTTATTTCCAGCTTAATAGGAACGAACTTTTGTTCACGACTGTACAAAAATCAAAATTTGAGATGAAGATTTTGCCACTTTGGCTAATCTATCTCTCAATGAAGATGAAGAGAAACATAAGCATTTTTTTTTTTATTTTTTGGAAGATCAAGAAGATACAATGTTTCTTAAGTATCATAAATTTAACATATTTTTTTTTTTTTTTAAGTTATCACCGTCACTCACGGGCAGAGCCCTATTCGAGGAGTGTGGTTCTTAGCCAGGGAAATTTGAGTTATATGTTATTTCTGACCAAGTTGATAAGTTACACAGATCATTTGGGCTTTGGATAGGGAAACCCTGCTCCGGTATGGACCAATCAAGTATATTTTTGATCACAGGTGGGCGTGGTTAGTTATATTTGTAAACTAAGAATAAATATATCTAACAGAATTTATAGTGAAATATTATATAAACTTGTTTTTCACAAGTAATTTCAAAACTTGGATAATAGACTAGAAGACCTCTCCAGCAGGCAAGATAATTTAGACTTCAGCAAGAGCAAAATCTCTGACCTCTGGCCAAACTTATGGACAGAGTTACAACTATATATATATATATATATATATATATATATATATATATATATATATATATATATATATATATATATATATATATATATATATATATATATATATATATATATATATATATATATATATATATATATATATATATATATATATATATATATATATATATATATATATATATATATATATATATATATATATATATATATATATATATATATATATATATATATATATATATATATATATATATATATATATATATATATATATATATATATATATATATATATATATATATATATATATATATATATATATATATATATATCAAACCTATGGTCAGCAGTAGTTGGTTGAGGCCAGTCATTGTCCCTCGGTGGGGGTGGAGGCCAAACATCAGGATCTCTCGTTGGTTCTTCAAAAGCAGAGATTCGGAGTGAAGTTGATCCTAATAATAATAATAATAATAATAATAATAATAATAATAATAATAATAATAATAATAATAATATAGAACAAATAGACATTATTATTCTTCAATGTATCAACTCTGTGAGGTGTGATCAAAAAAATATAATAATATATTAGTAACAACTTAAAATTTCGAAGCATAACCAATAAAAAAGATTTATGACTTTTGACTACTCCTTTAGCCAAAATGAACATTAGTTGAAAGCATAAAAAAAAATTTTTAAAAAAAATAAAATCAAACTGTTTTTATTATAGTTAAAATGAAAATTATCAATAATTTCTTAAATTAATGATAAAAACCATTGTAGTGAAAAGTTGAAAATATTTTAGCAATTTTTACCCCTAATACAAAAATGTGAACCTTTGTAATAATCAAATCAAATTTTAAAATGAAAGGAAGTAATTTTTTTTTAACATCAATTATGTTTGGTGATTTAGCAAGACTCGGAGGTATTATGTAACAAAAGTTATTGGGTAAGACTCCTCTAAACACTACCATGTTATAGGGTAAGACTCCTCTAAACACTACCATGTTATAGGGTAAGACTCCTCTAAACACTACCATGTTATAGGGTAAGACTCCTCTAAACACTACCATGTTATAGGGTAAGACTCCTCTAAACACTACCATGTTATAGGGTAAGACTCCTCTAAACACTACCATGTTATAGGGTAAGACTCCTCTAAACACTACCATGTTATAGGGTAAGACTCCTCTAAACACTACCATGTTATACGGTAAGACTCCTCTAAACACTACCATGTTATAGGGTAAGACTCCTCTAAACACTACCATGTTATAGGGTAAGACTCCTCTAAACACTACCATGTTATAGGGTAAGACTCCTCTAAACACTACCATGTTATAGGGTAAGACTCCTCTAAACACTACCATGTTATAGGGTAAGACTCCTCTAAACACTACCATGTTATAGGGTAAGACTCCTCTAAACACTACCATGTTATAGGGTAAGACTCCTCTAAACACTACCATGTTATAGGGCAAGACTCCTCTAAACACTACCATGTTATAGGGTAAGACTCCTCTAAACACTACCATGTTATACGGTAAGACTCCTCTAAACACTACCATGTTATACGGTAAGACTCCTCTAAACACTACCATGTTATACGGTAAGACTCCTCTAAACACTACCATGTTATACGGTAAGACTCCTCTAAACACTACCATGTTATAGGGTAAGACTCCTCTAAACACTACCATGTTATACGGTAAGACTCCTCTAAACACTACCATGTTATACGGTAAGACTCCTCTAAACACTACCATGTTATACGGTAAGACTCCTCTAAACACTACCATGTTATAGGGTAAGACTCCTCTAAACACTACCATGTTATAGGGCAAGACTCCTCTAAACACTACCATGTTATACGGTAAGACTCCTCTAAACACTACCATGTTATAGGGTAAGACTCCTCTAAACACTACCATGTTATACGGTAAGACTCCTCTAAACACTACCATGTTATACGGTAAGACTCCTCTAAACACTACCATGTTATAGGGTAAGACTCCTCTAAACACTACCATGTTATAGGGTAAGACTCCTCTAAACACTACCATGTTATAGGGTAAGACTCCTCTAAACACTACCATGTTATACGGTAAGACTCCTCTAAACACTACCATGTTATAGGGTAAGACTCCTCTAAACACTACCATGTTATAGGTAAGACTCCTCTAAACACTACCATGTTATAGGGTAAGACTCCTCTAAACACTACCATGTTATAGGGTAAGACTCCTCTAAACACTACCATGTTATAGGGTAAGACTCCTCTAAACACTACCATGTTAAACGGTAAGACTCCTCTAAACACTACCATGTTATAGGGTAAGACTCCTCTAAACACTACCATGTTATAGGGTAAGACTCCTCTAAACACTACCATGTTATAGGGTAAGACTCCACAAAATGCCTACTAAAATGTACTCGAGAGAACACAGGTGACTACAAACAAAATTTGAATATGGCATTACATTCAGCTAAAAATATAATTAAAAAATCAAATAAACCATTTAATATTTCTAAAAATTAAATTAAAATTTTATGCTGATTTAGATTTCAAATTATCATAAATTTATAAAAAAGCTTTTAATATTTAAAGTCAATCAAAAATAAGTAAATATCATCTTTACAAATACAAAAAATATTGTATTTCTCATCTTTCTATCTCTCTCTTTTCATATCAAAGATAACTGATCAACTTTTTTAATACCACAATGATGATCCAAATATAAATTATATATAAAAGAAAATATCACTAGTGGGGTAGATTGTTGCCTTTGGGAACAAATCAGTTTTCAGTACTGAAACTCAACAGGTCTTATAAAATGAGCCATTCAAAATACTTTTGCGGATGGTTAAGTGGTTACAATGGAATATTAATGCTAAGTTGTTGTGGGAGAGGTTTTATTCTAGAAACGTTTCTTTTTACCTTCCTGTAAGTGATATTTCTTTATATCCAAATAATCAAATAAGAAAGAAGTCCTTAAATGCCAAGACTCTGTAACACCAAATTAAAAAAAAAAAAAACTATATCATACTCACCTAGAGGTCTGTCATCCATGCATGTTGGATTATCAGATTTAAACATACTTATGGTACTAATAAGTTCCTTAAGTTGCTCATATTCAGCTGCGACTTGTTGCTGAACCTAATTTAAAATAAAAAGGTTCAAAATTCAAGAGTCTCATAACTTTCACAAAGGTAACAAGTATCTTATACAAAATACATAAAAAGGTTAAAAACCATAAAAAAAAAATTTATTTTTCCAATAGAATTTTAAATCTACAGATATATAACCCTTCTATTTTATCCTTTTAAATTTTTCTATGTTCTTGGGTAGCACAAAACACTTTTAAATAAATAGCTTATCCATTAGATAATAATTCACAAATTTAAAAATAGTGAAATATTTCACAAATATAAAAACTTTGAGAATATATATTCATCACAAGACTTTATACACTTATAAAATGGTATATATATATATATATATATATATATATATATATATATATATATATATATATATATATATATATATATATATATATATATATATATATATATATATATATATATATATATATATATATATATATATATATATATATATATATATATATATATATATATATATATATATATATATATATATATATATATATATATATATATATATATATATATATATATATATATATATATATATATATATATATATATATATATATATATATATATATATATATATATATATATATATATATATATATATATATATATATATATATATATATATATATATATATATATATATATATATATATATATATATATATATATATAACAATATATAATAAATGGCTATCCAACTTCCTATCAGGCAGAACCGCCCAAATACAACAAAACGGCCTTAAATCACGTACCATCAACATAAAGAACGGAGTTCCCCAAGGAGCCATACTCTCCCCCACCCTATTCAACCTATACACAGCAGACCTTCCACAACCCCAAACAGCATCCACCCACATCACTACATACGCTGACGACATAACTATTGCCACCACTCACGAAGACCTCTCCACCGCAACAACACTCACACAAGACTACCTAACACAACTCCAAACTTGGCTAGTAGAAAACAGGATGACGGCATCACCAAACAAATCCTCCATAACCCTCATAACAACAGACAAACACTTATCCAACACCTACCCCCAAGTCCTACTAAAAAACACCCCCATACCCTTCAACAAATCCCCAAAGATTCTCGGCCTAACATTTGACACTCACCTCACTTTCTCCAAACACATTCAAAATACCACCACAGCCGCAACCAGAAAACTCAACATCCTCAAAACAGTGGCCAACACTGACATACACAACAACATACAAACCTCAATTGCAATCTACAAACAATTTATACGCCCCACCATCAACTATGCCTCCCCCATCTGGCACCCTCTGCTCTCCGACCATAACTTAACGTCACTCCAAATAACACAAAATAAAGCCCTTCGCACCATTACCGGCTGCACACCTACAACCCCTCAACAACACCTTCATAACGAAACCAAGATACTACCTATAAGGAACCACCTCGAAATGATTGGCACCCAATTCTATGCAAAAACCCGTCTACCCACACACCCATGTCACAAAACTCTCCTCCAACCTACCAATCAAAGACTTAAACAACCTCCATCGTCCACCGGAACCTTTTACAAACGGATCCTAAATCGCATTCCCCCTCCTCCCCCCAATACCACAACAACCAAACATATACACACTCAACTAACACATTCATATATGATCAACAGACCTCCAAATAGCATCCTTAACGAACCCCCTCCCGAAATAAACCCCGACTTCAACAACCTCCCAAGACACTTACAAATCTCACTAGCTAGATTGAGATGCGGGCACCATCCAAACTTACAACATTACAAACACAATTTCAATTTAAACCAGGCAACATCTTCCACTTGTACCAGATGCAAAAGGGCCCCGGAGACCGTAGATCACTTTCTTTTAGACTGTCCCTCCAACTGTCGCCCCAAAACCTTCTGGGGCATCACCTTCTTTGAAAGATCTCTGGACGAGACCGACTGCGGCGGGAGGCTTCATTAGCGAAGTGTGGCCGCCTCAACAAGGGGTGGTCAGGGGGTGAGAAGGTAAAAAAAAAAAAAGGTATATATATATATATATATATATATATATATATATATATATATATATATATATATATATATATATATAATATATATATATATATATATATATATATATATATATATATATATATATATATATATATATATATATATATTAGGGATAGAGCGATATCAAAAATTTTTACCAATACCATACCTAAAAATTTACCGGTACCGATACCTGAAAATATACTGATACTTACCGATACCGATACTTTATCCATTCATATATACCAAAATTTTTACCGATACTTCACTCCATCCCTATATATATATATATATATATATATATATATATATATATATATATATATATATATATATATATATATATATATATATATATATATATATATATATATATATATATATATATATATATATATATATATATATATATATATATATATATATATATATATATATATATATATATATATATATATATATATATATATATATATATATATATATATATATATATATATATATATATCACACTGCACAGATTTTGTCCATTGTACTGAGAAGAGGATTTCTCTACCTTGTTTCTCTACATAGTAAGTATAGATTCTTTAACACACAAGTTGAATTCATTCATACACACTACGCAATCAAGTAAATAATAATAATAATAATAATAATAATAATAATAATAATAATAATAATAATAATAAGTGAAAGTTTGAAATCTAAATGAATAGGCCATTAAGATATTCAAAATTAAGTATTTTTAGGTTATTGGAAGAATATAACGATATATATTAGAAGTGACAATATAAAGTTTCACATTTATGGCAATTTACTTCACATAACATACACTCCGACCTCTGAAAAATAAACATGACCTGACCTGATTTCACTTAAACCCATCTAAATCTAATAATTAGAATCTGTTTAAAATTATACAGTATAAGTCATATACCTGCTGCCATCTGGTTTTCCTGTTTGGCTCTTGTATGGTCGCAAGTAGTCGATGGATTTGTTGAACAACTCCTTGATAATATATTTCTGCAGTTCCATACTGACTCGTTAGGGCCATTTCCCTTGCGAGTCGCATATTTTCACATATATCTTGAACGTTTACCATCATTCCAAATATTTTAGTTAAGTAAAAAATTTGAAGATATATAAAAGCTTCTGTTAAAAATAAAAAACAAAATATTTTAATTAATAAAAATATTTTAATTAACAAAATATTTTAATTAATAAAAATTTTAATTAATAAAACTTCTATAGCAAAGATAGAAAGTATTTTCTGCCCCTTTTATAATTCCTAAATTATTATATACTTTTTTGAGACAAACGACAAAATGGGTAAATAATCAGTATTAATTATATTGCATTTGAAGTCAGCTGATATTTCATTTCAATTAAACATAGACTGATAGTAATATTTTTTTATTTACATAAAATGAAAAAATAGGGCAGAAAAATACTTACATTAACAATTATTATATAAATATTTGTATTTAATTTTACATAATGGGAATGTTATCATATATAAGAACCACCATCTCTGAATAGTGAAGACAACATAGGCATAAGAGGTTTTATTAATACCTTAAAAGATAAATTAATATCAATCATATGAATATTTTCATTAGGTGACGTTGTTTTGCAGCAATTCATAGGTGTCACGTGGAAAAAAGATTTGTGATTATAAATACACAAAAAATTTTAAATTTTTATAATAATCTATAAAATAACTTCTGCTTTCAAAGATATAAAACTGGACTCAACTTAGAAATTGGGTCAGTTGAATAATTTTTACAGTATAATTTTAAATATTTTTAGTATATTTATCGTACAAAAAATAGTTTTCAGCTATCAATTATATATATACTTTATTTAATTTATTGCAATATATTTTATCTTGATAGTTCAAATTGACTAGAAATAATTGATAACTAAAGTTGGCTCATCTTGTTCTCAGTAAATTATAACGAAAGTCAGAGTAAAAAATTTTTAGCACGTAAAAAAAAAAAATTATAACTAAAAATAATGAAATTTGGAGACACAGTTGGATAATTTTAAAAGGCAGAGCCAGCAAAAGAATTTACCAATTCCGTAACCCTACTTCTTTCTTTAAGCTCTATATCTACTAGTTCATAATTTAGGCCTAGTTTATTAATTTTCATATTGCAATTATAGACTTAGGTTAAGAAATTGTCTGATCTTATTTATCAATATTTTGAAATTTCAATCTATCAGTTAAGCCTGTATCACATGGCAACTTTGGTAGTTCAGGTTATGATAAATTGAACTAAGTATGCTAGAAAACTAAATAATAATAATAGTAATAATAATAATAATATTAATAGGCATAAACAAAAAAAAAGCTTAATAATAATAATACAAATGTCAAAAAATTTGCATTGATATATCAATATTTCCATATATTGAAGGTCAGACAATTTCTTAACCTTTACCGCAATTATAATTAATGAAAATTAAAGATAGGTCATTCAGAGTAAATGGTACAATTTCTTTTTTTAACTGAAATAATCCAGGATTTCAGGATACAATCCATATGCTAACTTCACGCGCATGATTTTTATCTATATATCTAAAGTTACAAATGCATGCAATATAGATATGGTACTTGCTTTTGAATACTGAATATAATTAACATGCATTATAAATTTTTATTTCCCAGTTATTTGTATCTTTGCCTGACTTGCCTAAGTACTGGTGGTTTATTCTTTTCGGAATTGGTGAGTGTGGTTAAATATTGTAAGCTATTTTGTATTTTACCATCTACTTAAATTGCATGTTCTAATGTTTGTTTTGTTTTGTTTTTTGTTTCTGAGAGCGGACTTCACCAACTAGGGCATATGCCGTCCCTCCAGGCAGACAAAATACTGCCCTTCAGGCCTCCACCAGCTTAGAGCGAACGATCCGTTCGCTCCAAGAGCTGATGAAGCTCTCCCGCATGTTCTAATGGATAATGAAGTATCAAAGAACCCAGCAAAAAAGGTCGTTTTGGATACTTTCCAGTTAAAAGTATCCAAAAGCTTACAGAAACTTACAAGACCATTTTTGCTAGGAAGGAAAGCACCAAATGAAGAATTTCAACTACAGACACCATCTCAGACCCCCTAAGGCCTAAACACTTCTACCCTTTTCCCTTAAAAGGCCTAAAAAAATAAAAGATTCCAAACAAATCTCGAAAATATTAACAAGCAACTTAGATCTTAGAATAATTTTTCAAGCAATTATAAAGATCGCCAATAAAATAAAAATAATTGATTACAACGACCCAATTTTGGTTTCTTTTTTTTTTAATTTATTTATTTTCTTTGAGTAGCAACATAGACTACCAATTTCCTTGTAGTCGGAATTGACCAAGTAGCTAAAACTTTTATAGCTAAAAAATCGATTTGAAAGCAAAATATGTCTTTTTGAAAATACAGGAAAAACTTTAAACATTTTTTATGTTTACTAAAAATACTAAAGACATTAATAAATTCTAAATTAATAAATTATCTGAAATAATGAATAAAGTACATTCATTAAACAGTGCAATTGCTAAAAATTTACAAATATCAATATTGAAATAATTTCCGCTTTTGGCAACTTAGTTGCCAAAATTCACCTATTCTATAACCGTGGGAGGATAAAAAATCAAAGGATATATTAGCTGCGTTCAGAAACCGAGCAAAGGCGAGCGGATCGCTGGCTTTTTGGCTGATAACCGTTTTTTCTCAACCTTCTGTGAGTGTGACGTCATAGTTCGGTGCCGACGACATAAACATCGTCATAAATATTTCAAAAAATTGAGCCATCTTTTCGCTCGTTGAAGGACTATGGGGTACGGGCGCTCGGTTGCGCTTAAATGGCTTTTGTGGCGTTTTTGTAAACAATAGAAGTGGCGTACGCCATATTCCATGTTTAAATAATTAGCTTTTAATTCTGTTTTCCTGCCCGTTTTTATTTTTTTATGTGTAATATGTATTAAATAGGCTAAATAAATGTATAATTAATGCATTGTCAAAGTAATTATGAATTCTGGTTTAAATTACCCTTATATATATATATATATATATATATATATATATATATATATATATATATATATATATATATATATATATATATATATATATATATATATATATATATATATATATATATATATATATATATATATATATATATATATATATATATATATATATATATATATATATGATCCATTGAAAGGAACGAGTCTCTCTCTCTCTCTCTCTCTTTCTCTATCTCTATCTCTCTTTATATATATATATATATATATATATATATATATATATATATATATATATATATATATATATATATATATATATATATATATATATATATATATATATATATATATATATATATATATATATATATATATATATATATATATAATGTTGTACGGTGCGTCAAAATTTACTTATGGGTGTCAAATTTCAGCGTTCAGAAAACCGAGAGGATCGCTACGTCATCAACTCCATCTAAGACCTTGGTGATTGGCTGCTTATTTTCTACCAATAAAATTGACGTATTCGAATTTTAGCGAGCGCTCACTTTTGCTCGGTTTCTGAACGCAGCTATTGAAGGTCTAGGAACAGAATGATGTCAAGGACTTTTGATTATTTGTTTATATATATATATATATATATATATATATATATATATATATATATATATATATATATATATATATATATATATATATATATATATATATATATATATATATATATATATATATATATATATATATATATATATACCTCACAGGAAATAAAACACAAAAATTAAAACAGAATCAAGGCTTTCGAAAGGACAACCGCCTTTCCTCTTTCAGGCTTGAGTTATTTATTTAAAACAAAAATAATAAAACAGAAAAGGAATATCTTTGTTCGCAAAAAATCTAGATAGCAATATTACGTGATTTTCCAACCATCTATTTTGAAATTGTATACCATTTCTGTTTTATTTTTGTTTTTAATAAATAACGTCAGCCTGAAAGAGGAAAGGCGGTTGTCCTTTCAAAAGTCTCGCTTCTGTTTTAATTTCTGGGTTTTATTTTTCGTGGAGTTATGTATTCATGTAAAAACAATACACTCACATAGTGTTTTTCCAACTATATATATATATATATATATATATATATATATATATATATATATATATATATATATATATATATATATATATATATATATATATATATATATATATATATATATATATATATATATATATATATATATATATATATATATATATATATATATATATATATATATATATATATATATATATATATATATATATATATATATATATATATATATATATATATATATATATCATTCTGTATTAAGTAATTATTTATTTTATTAATGACGGGCTTTGTGACTGCACCCTAATCTCCAATCCAAGAGATCTATTTAAGTGGCAATGATATAAATTTAAAAATGCAAAAATGAGACGAAAAATATGTTTGCTTAATCACTTAACTTTGAAAAGCGTGTCAAAATATAATTAATAAGTCCTGTTCAGTAATTGGATATTAATATATCGTCCGCATACCTGATATCATATCAGAGTTTCTATTCAAGTATAAATTGTTGCTATAAATTAATTTAAGGTGTTAGTAGGATAAATTATTTACTATATAATTCCTAGAATGAGTCCTTTGAATTCTGTTTGCAGGAATAGGTCCAGCTTCCTTGGGACCAAACAAAAGTTGATAAATAAAAAAAAAAAAAAAAAAAAAAAGCAGTAAGCTTTAACGTTTCTTTAACTTTAATGATATTGGTTATTGTTTTTGTTATAATTAATCGACATTTGAACCTTGACTTACTTTACTTAGACTGATTAGGTTTTTTTTTTTTTTTTTTTTTTTTTTTTTTTTTTTTTTTTTTTTTTTTTTTTAAGGTTTACTTGAAGTATTCCTGAAGTTTTGGGTTATATCGCATATTTTATATATTTAAAAGAATATATGTTTTGGGTTAAGAATAGTAATAATATATATATATTTATTATATTAGATATATATATATATATATATATATATATATATATATATATATATATATATATATATATATATATATATATATATATATATATATATATATATATATATATATATATATATATATATATATATATATATATATATATATATATATATATATATATATATATATATATATATATATATATATATATATATATATATATATATATATATATTATAATTGTATTTTTCAGCAGAGTTAGGGAAGTTAGTGCTGTTTACCTAATATATAAAAATAAATATAAAAATAAATTAGTAAATAAATAAATAAATTAATAAATAAATAAATAAATTAATAAAATAAATAAATTAGTAAATAAATAGATAAATAAATAAAGCATAAAAAAAATAAAAAGTTAAGAAGTGTAAATGATTCAGTTCCTAATTTTGAATAAGTGTCGGAATAATTAATTTATTAATAAATTAATTAATTAATAATTAATTAATAATTTGTCAATGAATAAAATTAATTAAATTTCCAAGTAAAAGTTCTAAAACTAAAAACAAAGAATTTCAACTACAGAATATAGAACTCAGTTCCAGAAAAAAAGAAGGAATTTTAAATCAAGAACATTGAACTTTGATCCGATTCTACCAATATTAATTCTAAGATTCTTGATCTATTTTGTATTCTAAATAATATTGTTGAGTATCTATTTATTTCTACATTAATTAAAATATATATTTAGTGCCTCTATAATATATATATATATATATATATATATATATATATATATATATATATATATATATATATATATATATATATATATATATATATATATATATATATATATATATATATATATATATATATATATATATATATATATATATATATATATATATAGTTTTATAGAAGAGTTAAAAGATTCAATTGTCAAATCCTCTGAGGGATCTGAAGCAGGTTCTACTGACGTAGCTGCAGAATTGTCAATAGTATCAATATCATCTGCACTTTTGTGATTGTATTTCGGTCCCTTGACGCCCCCATTCATCGCCGCCGTTCGGTGTCTTCGAATGTGGCTCACGGATCTGAAGATCGAATAGATTTAGACCTAAAAATTGATTTTACGGTTTTTGTAATGGAGGAGTAACTTATGTGATAAAGACCTGAACCTTTTACCGCCCGAATTATTCGTTTTATCAAAATGTTCGAATTCGATGATTTGAACAGAGAAATAAATTTTTTCCTAATTAAGTTTATTAAGAATACACTTCATTTATTTGTATATGGACAAATCTGCTAAATTTGACAATTTTGGATTTATTGGATAATTCGTCGAATAAGGCCATCAAAGATTAATTTGAAAAATTGGACAAAATTCGGTTAATTGGAAAATTCATCGACTTGACCATAAAAGATTAAAGTAATAAATTGAACTACATTATATTTATTGGAAATTCGTCGAACAAGGTCATCAGATATTAATTTGATAAATTGGACAATTCATCGACTTAGACCATCAAAATTAAAGTAATAAATTGAACTATATTAGATTTATTGGATGATTCTTTGACTCTGGGTCACCAAAGATTACTTTGCTTAACTGAACCATATTAGATTTATTGGACAATTCGTCGAATTGGATCATCAAAGATTAATTTGATAAATTGGACAATTCATCGACTTAGACCATCAAAGATTAAAATAATAAATTGAACTACATTATATTTATTGGACAATTCGTCGAATTGGATCATCAATGGTTAATTATTATTTTCTATTTCAAAATTAAATGGATTGGTCTGCTAATAAAATAAAGTTAGGAAAAAATAATAAAACTGAGATATTTTAAAAAACTTAATAAACGGTAGATATTGGGCAGTAAATGGTTCAAGAACAATAAGTTATAATAACATTATGATTATGATAATATTAATAGTGCAAATGATCATGATATATATCAGCTAATTATAAATATAACTTTAACATTAAAATTAAAAATCATAATCCTATCGAAGGCCTACCAGAATATAAAAGAATATATATCAGATAATTATAAATATAACTTTAACAATAAAATTAAAAATCATAATCCTATCGAAGACCTACCAGAATATAAAAGATGCTGACCATGTTACTAGTGAAAAAATTGATAGAGAACAACCTATTGTAATACACTCTAAAAAATAAATGGTCAATGTGCCATCAAAATGAACGCACCAAACTACTGGTTTTTTCGTTCAAAAATGAACACACAATGAAAGCATGAGCGTTCAATTATCGTACAAGGTACGTTCAAAATTAGCGCATCTTATTAATTTTTCCTATCATACGAAATCTAAGTCTAAACAGTACTTTTAATGTGCGTTCATTTACCAGGTGTGCTCTCAAAGTTCGTTCAAATGAACGCCCATTGAAAGATCATGTTTTTAGAGTGTACTGTAATACTAGACATAAAATGTGAAATGATAAACATACTTCCGACGCCGATAGTTATCAACTGACCGAGTTCTTCTCTTGTTGGCGGTTTCCCTGGCGTCGTATTCTTCTAGGCTTTTCTGGTCCAGTCTAGGAAGGGAGCGAACGCCAGCTGTTTTCTTCACAGGCCCTTTCCGAGGGTCAAGAACCCTGTAAGTTGGACGAATTCCAGATTCACCACTGCTAAAGAGAGGGGGGAAATGCTATACCTACTTTTTAGGGACACATTTTGATTAAGTGATTGTCCATATATATTTTCCATCCCTGTCATTTTCCTTTACTATTTCTAGTACAAAAATGAATGTTGATGATACTACTAATAATATTACTAGAACTACTATTAATATAGTTATTATTTTTACAATTTCTATTGATTCCCTACCGCCTATATTTCTATTCCTAAAGTTACCTCTCATTATGAAATAAAATAATAATAACTGTATAAAAATATTCTAGAACGTAGATATCTAGAAAATTTCCTTACCTCCATTTCAGAGATCCTGGGGCCG
>SEYY01000286.1:32500-55000 GCA_009176605.1 Armadillidium nasatum
TTTTAAATTTTTTTTTTAATTTCAGTGTATTAAAATATTTATTTAAAAAAAGGAAAAAAAACTGTTCGGTGACGTCATTGATTTTAGTAGAACAATGACGTCATTGGTTTTGGTAGAATAATGACGTCATTGATTTTATATTAGAATATAATGGCGTTATTATTTCGGAAAGAAAACTTAATAGTCTATACTACATGTGAAAATGTTATAAGAAAAATGAAATGTCCTTTTTCGGGAATTAAGAGTCACGTGATGTCATTGATTAAATAAAAATGACGACACCCTTAGTAATAAAAATGACGTCATCTTTGCAATAAAAATTACTATATATATTGCAAACTTTAAGGCCTGAAATGCCTTACAATAAATTGTTGAAGTCATTTTTAGATAGCAAAGATTTTATAGTAAATATAAAACGTCTATGACGTCAGTGATTAAGTAAATGACGTCATCTTGTAATAAAAATGATACTGAAACAAACGTCTATGACGTCATCTGTAATAAAATGATACTGAAACAAACGTCTATGACGTCATATGTAATAAAATGATACTGAAACAAACGTCTATGACGTCATCTAGGAATAAAAATGATACTGAAACAAACGTCTGACGTCATCTGTAATAAAATGATACTGAAACAAACGTCTATGACGTCATCTGTAATAAAAATGATACTGAAACAAACGTCTATGACGTCATCTGTAATAAAATAATACTGAAGCAAACGTCTATGACGTCATCTATAATAAAAATGATACTGAAACAAACGTCTATGACGTCATCTGTAATAAAAATAATACTGAAACAAACGTCTATGACGTCATCTGTAATAAAAATGATACTGAAACAAACGTCTATGACGTCATCTGTAATAAAAATAATACTGAAACAAACGCCTATGACGTCATCTGTAATAAAAATGATACTGAAACAAACGTCTATGACGTCATCTGTAATAAAATGATACTGAAACAAAAGTCTATGACGTCATCTGTAATAAAAATGATACTGAAACATACGTCTATGACGTCATCTGTAATAAAAATAATACTGAAACAAACGCCTATGACGTTATCTGTAATAAAAATGATACTGAAACATACGTCTATGACGTCATCTGTAATAAAAATAATACTGAAACAAACGTCTATGACGTCATCTGTAATAAAAATGATACTGAAACAAACGTCTATGACGTCATCTGTAATAAAAATAATACTGAAACAAACGTCTATGACGTCATCTGTAATAAAAATAATACTGAAACAAACGTCTGACTTAATCTGTAATAAAAATAATACTGAAACAAACGTATATGACGTCATCTGTAATAAAAATGATGCTGAAACTGTGAATTGCCAATTAATATTTAATGTCAAATAATATTGATACACTGCAAAAATTGTCCTAACGAATCGTTGAGACAAGTGACAAAAATGTCCCATTAAAATTTTCAATAGAGAAAAGACATGTTAAGCATAAAAAAGTCGCTTCACTGATTTATTTTCTAATAATAACTGAAAAGATTTTTGTGACATTTTTTCCACTTGTCCCAACGATTCGTTAGGACAATTTTTGCAGTGTAGGAATTCTTAGTTTGTTTATGAGGAAGTTAAAGGACCACATACTGAAAATGATTTAGAATAACTTTTACCTATTCGAGGAGGGAAATTCACTAGGTAGTTTCCTACATAGGATCCGCAGGATGGATCGAACTAGCTCCTTCAAGCAAAATTTACTTCAAGTACGTGAATTAGACACTCTACCGTAATGCCATGGTACAAGGGACGTGCGCAAGGATATGAAATATTTTAATCCTGATGATCAGTTGATAAAAGGAGAAAGAAAGCTAATATGAGTGTATTCCATGATCAAGATTCTTAAAGGGATTTAAAGATTACTAAAGCGAAGTGTCCCATAAAAAATACAGATGATCAATAGATAAAGGAGAAAGAAAGCTAATATGAGTGTGTTCCATGGTCAAGATTCTTTAAGAATATTAAAGATTCTTAAAGAGAAGTGTCCCTTGAAGCGTGTCCCACTTGATATTACTGAAATTATATTCTGCTCGCAGCAGCGAAAATTTAAGATAAAAATTTCTATCTTCAAATTTCGCTGCCGAAATCTTTGATTGGTCACGTGATGTAAACAAACATGGAGGAGTTAAGCCAAGGCCTTCTTTTAGAATAAAAACCTTTTGTAAATATTATTACACAGATAGATTTGTTTGGAAATTATTTTGGATAATTATTTTATCCTTTTTCGGATCATTAATTTCTTTTAAATGAAAGAAATTAATTATTTTCAATTATTTAAAAATTTTGTTGGTTCCAATATTTTTAATCATGGCCGCCGTCAAAGTCTTTTTAAAATCTTCGTTTGACACGTACGTTATCTTATATTCTTACATTATAGCATTAATAATATTAATTAAATTAAATGATTGTTTAATTTAATTAAATGACTGATTAAATTAGACTTTAAAATATATTTACGTTTGTTTTGATACATTTGTTTAAAGCGAAGTGTCTCACTAATATTCAAGATATTTCCGCTGCAGCTGGCTTAAGCATGACGTTACTCTTGCTTTCATGGAACACACCCTATGACTACAGTGCAAAAATTGTCCTAACGAATCGTTGGGACAAGTGTCAAAAATGTCACATCAAATGTTTTCCAGTTATTTTATTATTAGGAAATAAATCGATGAAGCGGCTTTCTTATGTTTAACATGTCTTTTCTCTATACCGAATATTTTACTGTGACATTTTTGCCACTTTGTCCCAACGATTCGTTAGGACAATGTTTTTTCAGTGTACTTTATTAAATTTCTGACGAAATTCAGATGTTAGGCAAACAATATCGACATGAAAATATTGTAGATGGTCGAATAAAGGAAATATCGACAAGAAAATATTGTAGATGGTCGAATAAAGGAAATATCGACAAGAAAATATTGTCGATGGTCGAATAAAGGAAATATCGACAAGAAAATATTGTCGATGGTCGAATAAAGGAAATATCGACAAGAAAATATTGTCGATGGTCGAATAAAGGAAATATCGACAAGAAAATATTGTCGATGGTCGAATAAAGGAAATATCGACATGAAAATCTTGTAAAGGAATTTTTAATCCTTCAATAACCAAAGGATCTTTTATCTCATCTTATATGTTCAATTTTACCAAAACTAAACAAATGGCTGAGTGGATCTCGAAGATGCAAGAGACGAAACATTCAATGTAACTTTTGATTAAAACGGAAAAACCAAACCGAGAAACTTTTATGTCAGCAACTTTTTATGTCCTTCTAAGTGCACCAAATCGAGAAACTTTTATGTCAGCAAATTTTGTCAGCAACTTTTATGTCCTTCTAAGTGCACCAAATCGAGAAACTTTTATGTCAGCAAATTTTGTCAGCAACTTTTATGTCCTTCTAAGTGCACCAAACCGAGAAACCTTTATGTCAGCAACTTTTATGTCCTTCTAAGTGCTAATGATAACCACAGCTCAATTCATGCTTTTACTTTCAATGATGAAGTATATCTCATTTTCTAAGATATATTGTTAAAGGACTTTCTGATAAAGGTTTTCTAAAATCTTAGATATTGTTTTATAAACTCTGGTGTCTTATTTGGACAGAGTTCGTTTTATGTATTACTTTAAAAGCTTTTTTATTAATTAAATAATAAATTAGAGTTTATTAAAATGAGTTATGTTTAAAGTGAGCAGTTAATATTGGAGTTATATTTCTTTTAATTTGTCATATGCTTTACATCGTATTATTGAAATAAAGCGATTATAAAGCAACCAAGCAAAGTAATTCAAAGTACTTAAATAATTTAGATTAAAAAAAAAATAGTGTAACTAATCCTAAATGCATATTAATCACGTGGCTCCAAAGCCTAAAATGTGGATTTGTATCAAAACTTGAGAACTAAGCTTGACAAAAACTAATGCTAGCTACTGTTATTCACTCTTATATATAAAAACAATTCGTTCCTTCCTAGCAACCATCACAAAAAATAATTAGGCCTATGATAGTTTATACGCTAAAAAAAAAATGACTAAATTAGAAAAGAAAAAAAAAAGAAATTTCAATGCATAAAAGAAATATTCATATCATAAGAAAGTTGCTCCACCACAAATTGTGATAGTTTTATCATTTGTCTCAACTATCTGCAGTGTGTTAAAAGAAATTCGAATAAAATGTTGGCATTACTGGTTTACTTAACATTGCTAAACTCCAACAATAATGTGTCGAACAATCTCAGGTATACTTTTCTGAAATAACGAAAGATATCTAGTCATATTTCGTAAAGTAAATTTAACTACATTGAAGTGAATCACAATACTTAAAGATAATTCGTTGCCAAGTGCCTAGCATGGTTGCTTAGCTGGCGTATCTTCTGTTGGGAACCTGTCTTGAAGGTTAGTACCAGAAACTAAGTTTATCTAAATAATGTTTAAACTCTATTTGCTTTTAAACGAGTAATGCAAAAACAGGAAAAAATTAATCTATGGTATCCTGGAGCAGCGTAGAACATCGCTTATTTCAGATGATTAATAATAATATTATTAATATTACAATAATAATATAATATGTATTAATATATAATATAATATAATAATAATATTATAATATAATGATTAATAATAAATCAATTATATTACTCTTTTAGGGATAATCAAAAATCCTTTAGTTTAAATTCACACAATTTAATTTCACATGTTTGTAAAATTAAAGCTTTAGTAAGTGTCTTCGGAGTTAGTTGAGTTTACTAGTTCAATTTTAACCCTTTAATGTTGTGTTCCAAAGAATTAAGCAGGATTCACAATAGCAGTATACTCAATTTACACCAGCAGTACGTTCAAGCAACACTAGTGGTATATTCAAGAGAGACTATCGGTATGCTGGATCTACACTGAGGGTATACAAGTAATGCTTAGCATGCACAAGCAACGTCAGCAAAATGATCAAGCTTCATTTGCACTCTACTCGTGATTATTACTCAAGCCCAACAGTTAAAAGTTCAAAAACCATTTTATTTAAACTTTCCTCAAGCTCGGACATCCTGTGAGGGTCTCTTTAGAATACCAATAGGCTGAATTATTCTTGAATACATTTAAGAGGTCTAAGTAATCTACGCAGCTCACATAGTTTTACAGAAGCCAAACTTTATAGCAGCTAAATTTTAAAATGGTAAACTCACTCATCATTTTTAGAAAGATTTTTCAATACTTCTCGTAGCTTTTGTAGAGTCATGCTTTTGGTAAAGAAAAATTACCTAATTAGAAGGAATACAATAACTATACAATACAATATACAATCACTATAACTATACTGTAAGTACTTAAAAGGTGCTGAAATTTCGATTCAAACTATAACTATGCAGCTTTAATAGTCTTTTTGGAACGTGTTTTTACTATCAGTATCCAATACAATATAAAAGCACTTTAACTATTGTAGGTACTTTAATGGGTACTGAAATTTTGACCCATACGTTATAACATATAACCTTAAAATTACCTTATTAGAAAGTATTTCACTATATACAATCGACGTACAATACAATATACAAACATTATAATTATAGTTTACTTTAGGGGCATTTAATGGGCAGTGAAAAATTGACCCATAATACAGTACAGTCTCTTTGTCTTTAATATTCATCTTTAGTTATCGAAATACTCGAGTACACAAAACACTAAAATACTAAAAAACAAATTTCAAACTTTATACAAAGACTATAAATACAACTAGGGATGGAGCGATACCAAAATTTTTACCGATACCGATACCGATACCGATACCGATACCGATACCGATACTTTACTCTTATCCAAAAATTTTGCCGATACCGATACCGATACTGAAAAGGCCGATACCGATACCGGTATCGGAAAATATGCCGATACTTGCCGATACCGATACCGATACTTCACTCCATCCCTAAATACAACCTTTAGTTGTATTCCTTAAGGAATGTGTGCTCATATTTCAACATTATTTCATCATACTATATGCAGGGTAAAAATCATGTTTAATAAAGAAGATTGTCAATACTAAAATGGGAATAGCTACTGTTATTAAAAGTACAAAGAAGAAGGCTAAAATGAGAATAAGGAATAAAGATGAAAGTAAAAATGGGAATGAGGAACAAAGATGAACACTAAAATGGGAATGAGGAGCAAAGATAAAAACTAAAACGGGAGTGAGGAACAGAAATGAAAGTAAAAATGGGAATGAGGAACAAAGATGAACACTAAAATGGGAATGAGGAACAAAGAAGGCTAAAATGAGAATAAGGAACAAAGATGAAAGTAAAAATGGGAATGAGGAACAAAGATGAACACTAAAATGGGAATGAGGAACAAAGAAGAAGGCTAAAATGGGAATGAGGAACAAAGATGAAAGTTAAAATGGGAATGAGGAACAAAGATGAACACTAAAATGGGAATGAGGAGCAAAGATAAAAACTAAAACGGGAGTGAGGAACAGAAATGAGAGCTAAAATGGGAATGAGGAATAAAGATCAAATCTAAAATGGGAATGAGGAATAAAGATCAAATCTAAAATGGAAATGAGGAAGCAAAGATAAACACTATAATGGGAATGAGGTTTGGATGATCACTGAAACGGGAGTAATGAACAAAGATGAACACTAAAATGGGAATGAAGGATAAAGATGAACACCAAAATGGGAATGAGGAACAAAGATAAACACTAAAATGGGAATGAGGAATAAAGATAAACACTAAAATGAGAATGAAGAACGAAGATGAACTCTAAAATGGGAATGAGGAATAAAGATGAACTCTAAAATGGGAATGAGGAATAAAGATGAACATTTCTTAATGGAATAATGTCAATTAACTGGAACAATGTAATGAGTTTATTTCCGTTAACAAATATTATTGTTCATTAGAATTTAAATTATTATTAGAATCTAAACTATCTATAAAGAAAGTATGTTAAAACCCGTTAAATTCTAACGTGATAAGCTAAAGAAATATTTGGCTTTTGTTAGGAGGATTTCTCGTCTTACGATATTGATATATCGATATTTATATGCCTTTTGTTTCGATATTGATATATCGATATTTATAACGCTGAAAATAATCAATAAGAATTGATGTTTTGAATAAAAAAAATTTAGTTATTATTTACATTATATAGGTTATTTTAGAGTAGGTCTGGTTATGCTAAGTTAGATTAGTTATTGTTATAATATTACATTATATTTTAAAAGATGTAACAGTTATCTTATTTATCGATATATCGAAAAAACAGAAATCTACTTAACACTTTACCAAGATATTTATATATGTATTTATATTCCTGGTAATTATTGGAGGACCTTTAAGATGATAATGATTAGGTTAACTCACTATTTCTTAATGATTCGCACACACACACACACACACAAAAAAAAAAAAAAAAAAAAAAAAAAAAAAAAAAAAAAAAAATTATAACTATACAGACTTTTTTGTTTTTATTTTTTTTAATTCTGTAATCACTTGGTGCTGTCAAACCTCGGGTATATAAAATGTTATATTAGAATGCTGTACATATTTTATTTTATACAAAAGAGTCCTAACTCCACTTGTATGGATGACTAACGATTATTATTCTGTAAAACAGTTTTTTTTTTTTTTTTTTTTTTTTTTTTTTTTAATGTATGAGTTTTGTCGGAGTGTATTTGTTATCATGTAAAATATGTTTTAATGTAGTTTCGAATCATAATTATAAATTTTTGTTTTGCAAAGTTTGTTTGTTTGTTTGAACTAAGAACTGGGGATAGGACAGTCTTTGATAGGTCATTTTGATTCGTGTTGTTTCCTATTTTCTATTGTCTTAAATATGAATAAAGTTGCCTATGACAGATAGCTTAAATGCATTAAGAGTAACACTAGTTCTACTTATATACTGTCCTAGAATAAAAAAAAACATTAATTTCTCTAACCTGTATCTAACTTCTTGTTCCAACTCTTCTTCTTGTACCGACGAAGGTAAAAGACTGATAGAATCCTCATCAACTACTACTTCAGGAGTGAGTGCAGTATGTTTTACATGTGGAGGGGTGGTTTCTTGCCTGTGGTCGCTATTAGCATTCTTGTTGGTACCTTTGGTTTCACCTTCTTTAGTATTTGGGTTAGGGGCATCACGTTCACCTTACATAAGTATGAAGGTAATGTAATGAAGGCGCTGATACATTATATAAAAGTTTATTTATTACTTTTGTGGGAACTAGTTGAAATATCGCGCATTTAATTAAATAAAGATAAATATAAAAATATTTGTAATTATCAAGACTTTGTTATTTACGAAGCCATTTTAAATTTATTTTACTTTTTTTTTTGCGGCAATAATATGGATTTCTGGTTGTCCTAAATTTATAACATTCATCTAAATTACTAAGTAATAATTTTACTATGGTCCGACTGCAAGTCCGAACGAAATGATACAAACGTTTCCGGGCAATTGATGGGGGGTGTTCGGCACGGGTACCCCCTGACCCATGAGTGGTGATAATTATATTTTTAATCATTTCACCACCACGAATAACTATATAATAAATATATTAATAAAAATAAGTATAGATATAAATAATAAATATAAATAAAATGTAATATATATATATATATATATATATATATATATATATATATATATATATATATATATATATATATATATATATATATATATATATATATATATATATATATATATATATATATATATATATAATATATATAATATATATAAGAAAATTATTTTCCCACCACGAATAATAAGCAATTTATTATTCCTAAATGAAAATTATTGCAAAATCAATATCGAACATACTAATATATATATATATATATATAATAATATATATATATATATATTATATATATATATATATATATATATATATATATATATATATATATATATATATATATATATATATATATATATATATATATATATATATATATATATATATATATATATATATATATATATATATATATATATATATATTGCTTTTATCTATCACTATATATTTAATTATTCGTTTATTAAAATATTTTTTTTTACAATGAAGAAGCGGATGGGCGTAGCGGTGAGAATACTGTCATTTCATGTAAATGAAAAATCCAAGATAATTTCTACAAAAAGCCTAGGGCAATTATAAGCCTAATATAATGTAATTTATTTCTATATAAAATCTTAAAATGTCTTGGCTAGGCAATTATAAGCCTAAAATATTAATCCTGTAACCCTTTTTCCTCAATCCCCCCCTCCCTCCCCCGATATTTTTCAGACGTTTTGCCCTCGTTTAAATAAATATAATTAATTAAGGTGCATACTTACCGTTATTAGTTAGTTCCATTTTATTTACGTCATTATTATTACTCTTCATTATTATTATTGTTATTCATTTTGTAATCACTTTTAACCAGTTAGAGAGCGGCAAATAGCAATAGTAGTAATATTGCTAGTACTATTTGCATACATGATTATAAATAGCAGTAACAGTACTATCTTCGTGACTGTCAGCTTCGAAACTGTTTAAGAGCTTTATTTAAAGTGTGTTAGAGAAGACAGTAAGTTACCAAATCAATACTTATATATATATTTAATGAAAAAAGCAAAAAAAAAAAAAAAAAAAAAATGTAATGCGGTATACCTGCGGAATAGTTTGGAGAGAAATATGATGATTGGCAACTCTGCGAATTTTTAAAAATTTAAATTTAAAATGATTTATAACTAAAAAAAAAAACAGTATTTTTTATAAAATGTACGTAAATAATATTTTAAATATATGTATATAAATATTAAAATGTTAATTAAATGTATATTTTAAATTCTGATTATATTATAAAATGATTTGATAGATTATTTGTTTTTCGGTCGAAAAATAGACGCATTGGCAACGCAAATAATGTGACAGTTGCAAAAAGAATATCGATTAAGAAATTACAAAAGACAGACAGAATAATAGGCAGACAGATTAGTCAGACTGACAGAATAATTGAATAAAAGGGCAGACAAAATAATAGACTAGCGAAAAGGTGTTCGATCCGTGTACTGCGGTGTTGCATAATTTCAGCGTCCGACGTGCGCGATGCCGTAAGGCGCACCACGGTACCGTTTTTCGTCTGTTGGCGCGGTACTGCTGGGTTGCGGCATAGTTGCGGTACGACACTTTGCCGACTAATGGCTAACTAAATACAACTGCAGAAAAATAGGTTAAAAACTCCGAAAATGTAAAAATGGTTCTTTTTCTAGTAATGTCTGCACTGACATTTCTTCTTCGTTTTAAAAATAATTTTACTAAGATTTTATTCCAAATTTAGTTTTATTGTTTGAAAAATAAAAAAAAAAGTAATTAAATTTATATATATATATATATATATATATATATATATATATATATATATATATATATATATATATATATATATATATATATATATATATATATATATATATATATATATATATATATATATATATATATATATATATATATATATATATATATATATATATATATATATATATATATATATATATATATATTATATATATATATATATATATATATATATATATATATATATATATATATATATATATATATATATATAATTCAGGCACAATTTTCACATTTTTTTAATAAAAGTTGAAAAAGATTTGACGAAATAACCCGAAACGTACGTAAACCACTACGTACGTGTACTTAAATTATACCAACGTACGTGTACTTATACTACAGCCTAATTAAGAGAATAACTTAATAAAAGACCTATTAATGAGTATTACTTAAAATTCCTCGTAAAAAATTTTTTTTTGGGGGGGAGGATACTAGCTACCAAAACCCGACCATCACTAATTTATTAGTTTCTTCTTCTTTATATTCTCTTGGTTTATCCTTCTCTATGGCCTCAATTCTCTCTCTATGGTAGATGTAGATAAGACAGCATAATTGTTGTCAATGACCAAAAAACTACGTTACTCCATTTTTCCACCCGACAATCTCACACCTATACTACATGTTTCGAAAACACAATTCGATCGACATTTCGTCTGTTCTTAATATTCTTGGTGTTACTTTACCACGTGATCTTTCTTAGAAGGATCACAGTTTCTCCTTCAAAACGAGATTCTAAGAGGTTTTGTGTTCTGAGGAGCCTTCAAAATTTCTTCACCCTCCACCAATTGAATGCTCTTTATAGGGGCGTTGTTCAGCCCTGTGTGGAGTATGATACACATTTATTGTGATTCCACTCACCCGGCTCTTCTTGAAAAGGTAGAGTCTAGGGATTTTTGGCTTAAAAACCCTTTCGCTATTACTCTTTCCAGTCCTTTAAGCCCGTCGAACTGCTGCATCACTTTATACTATCGCTATTAGAACGGATATCGTTCTATCGCTCTCCCATAAAATACCTTCTCCATTGAGAATGGCAAGTGCGACACGCCTTTCTACACGTTCTCATCCTTTCTCTAACCATACATAGAAATTTGGATATGGTTGGGAGATTAAACTATACCGCAAAAAAGAACTACATCCAATACACTACCTTGGGTAGCCCCATTCTAAGTAATGAATGGTTTGGAATAGAACAATGAGATACAAATACGAAACCACCTATGAAACAAGTGATTCCTACTGAAGAATGTTGACCACGGAGGCGCAACAAATGGAACATCAGCCCTCCATATAGTTTTATGTTACATATGCCTTCTCCAGGTCAAAGATAACACCTTAAATCATCTTCCCTTCTTAGAATACAAGACGGATTTAGTAATCTACGCAAAATAAGAGATCAATTGATTGGAATTTACGAAACCGAGATGGTAGTTGGAAAGAGCCTCTAAGATCTTGAGGACGTAATAAAGTCTGTTATCTATCATTTGCTCTATCAATTACAAGAACCACAAGAGTCGATTAGTCTCAGAGTCTTCCCTGTGTGGTTCTTTTTTGAGGAATTGGAATAGGCACAGCAATTAATCAACCACAGAGCTGGAAAAAATCCTCCACCCACCCACCCAAAAGAAAATCTGAACGAGTTGGATGAAGCTTCCAAAACATAGATCTCAACGGGACTCGGTGCTCCATCTTACAGGAGGGTAAAAAAAAAAAAGTATGAAACTGATAATGTACATAAATGGCTATAAGGAAGACCTAGATTCTCCTCAAAGAAGAGACTCATACTGTTGTTGTTACGGATTATATGAAATTCCAGAGATTAACGACTGCTTACTAGAACTACAGGAGAATGCATAACCCAAGTACTTCTGACGGAACTATTCCTATAATGGAGAACCATTAGAGAAAACCTGTCAAACCATCGAGAAGAGTTATGTTAAAGACGAAGTGGTTTCAGCTTTTACTCTTGAATCATAAGTTAAGAAGTACTGCTTCATAGTAAGACCAAGAAGATTGGTTCTATAATATATATATATATATATATAATATATATATATATATATATATATATATATATATATATATATATATATATATATATATATATATATATATATATATATATATATATATATATATATATATATATATATATATATTATTATTTTAAATAATAATATAACATAAATAAAAAAAATTTTAATGCAATATTATTAATCTTTAAAAAACATTTGGAAGGACAAAAAAGAATGCAATAAAATAATATAATAATATAATATATATATATATATATATATATATATATATATATATATATATATATATATATATATATATATATATATATATATATATATATATATATATATATATATATATATATATATATATAATATATATAATATAAAATATATAAAAATAAAAAAAAAAAAAAAAAAAAAAAAAATATATATATATATATATATATTATATATATATATATATATATATATATTATATATAAATATTTTATATATATAATAATATATATATTATATATATATATATATTATATATTATATATATATATATATATATATATATATATATATATATATATATATATATTATATATATATATATATATATATATATATATATATATATATATATATATATATATATATATATATATATATATATATGGGGAAGAAAAAAAAGGATTTTTGAAACAAATCTAAAGAAATCCTCCAGGAATTACTCGCAAATAAATAAAAATGTTGAAGTTAAAAAGAATTTTTTTTGAATATTTGAAGAATGTTTGGAAGGATTTATTGGAGTAGGTGAAAGGGAGGTAGTGAGTATACAATTGTGGGTTTAGAATGAAGGAGTTGGATTAAGAATGGAGGTGGTGGTTTCAGAACAGGGGTGGAGTGGAGATAATGGATAAACAATGGAAGTAAGAGTGAAAGTAATGGATATAAAATGGGGTGGAGTGGAGATGATGGTTACCGAGTGGAATAAAATGGAGATGGTGGTGGGTATAGAACAGAGGTAAAGTAGAGGTTATAGAATGGAACCATCTGATGTAATAATAATAGTCGTAAACTAGAGTCAAGGTAGGATCAGGTGCAAATATTTTGATAATAGGTTTATTAACCCCGATAACAAAAAAAAAAATAATAAAAATAAAAATCTTCGATTCAAATTAAACTATGTCAACAAAATTGGATGGAGTCAGTATGGGCTCTGGCTTCGCGCCTCCAATAGTGACAACAATCATGTACCCAACAATAACACCAAGATTTAAGAGAATATGTAAAAATAAACTTTACATCACAGTATCAATAATATACCGACAAACCTTTTATTTGCTAAATTTTAAGAAAAAGTTAGAAAATACCTAATCCCATTGTCAATATATATATAATATATATATAATATATATATATATATATATATATATATATATATATATATATATATATATATATATATATATATATATATATATATATATATATATATATATGACAGAAAAAAATGGGAAAAGTATTAAAAAGAACCACTAACAAACCTACATATAAGGAAAAGAACCACAAAAAGAACCACAGAGGACAACCAATTAAGAGACTGGTTCTTCGAGAACCGGCTTCAAAACTAAGGATTTGATCAGTGGCCCCTTGACATGTAAAATGATGACGAAGATTATACAGACGAGTGTGAAAAGATCTCAATATTAAGAAAGAAAGGTAGACATCAATGTCTTTCCATCAAATTATAGACCACAATGAAATGTCAACAAGTGCAAATGCTTTAAGATGGTAAAGGATATATTATAAATTCAACCAACCAACAATGATGAAGAGTAGTAGTACACACACACATCACAACAGACACCAAATACATGACATTGGAGATGTAGCAAGCGAAGCAGAAGGTTATCCGGGCAGAACTGGAGGACCCAAATAAAAATATTTCTCCAGACCCAACGTCCACCACCTATGCAAGGGAGTACCTACGCAGTACAACCGATATCAAAGGCATGGTACTCTTGCTGTAGCCGGAGAAGCAGGTGAAACAAAGTTTTTGGGAGAAGCTGGACCCGAAATGGTAATATTCTCCAGGCACGACAGCCACTGAGATTTTACAAGCAAATACGTGTGCAAGTGAGAAAATGTTTGCAATGTGGAGTTTGCATTACAAAAATAGTTATCAAATTAATTTTAAGGTAAGATGCATATAAATAAATTACCAAATATATTAGATATACAAATTATATATTTTTTAAATATTAATTAAATAAAGTTTTAAAATTACAAAAAACGTTTAAAAATGACGTAGATGACATTGCAAACGTCATCACACAAAAAAACATTTCATAGAATATCTATAATAAAGATCAATATTATTATTCTAAAATGACGCTGTGAATAACATCTACAAATGACGTTGATGAGTTATGCAGCAGTAATAAATAATACGAAATATTAAATGACATATGTAAATCAACCTATAAATAAAAATGACGACAAGTTGACGTTTAATTCAATGGGACATGATGACATTTATTCACTTTATAACTACTTTTAACTTTTCTGGGCAGTGCTGTCAAATTTTAAAATGACGTCAATGATAATGATGACGTCGCTAGTTCCCTTGGTCATATTTCCCCATAAACTTCATGAAGTTTGTATTAACCATTTTTCTAAAGAAATCTACAATAACTTCATTATTATTATTATTATTATTATTATTTCATTATTATTATTTTTTTTTTAATTATTATTGTTTTTTTTTTTTTTTAATTTTAATAATAATAATAATAATAATAATAATAATAATAATAATAATAATAATAATAATAATAATAATAATAACAAAAATGGGAATTGTCAGAAAAAGATTTTTTTTTTTAATACAAAATCAATGACATTTTTTTTGTAAAATTAAATTTCTCATCCCAAAATATTTGCGGCGTCATCAAGAATTAGTTTTGGAATTTGAAAATGATGACGTCAATTATGAAAAAAATTTAAATTTATGATGACAATTTTTTTTTACATTTAAAGTTATAACGTCATCTGGATATATTTTAAAAATATTAACTTTTACGTCATCAGGACTCGCTAATTCCTGACTTAAAAAAAAAAAAGATGACATCATATATAAGTTAAAGGAGACAAGATGACGTCATAGAGATAAGCTAAAGGACGACGTCAACGCCCACTATTAAAAGTCTCCAAACGTCACACAACCTAAATTCAATGACATCTAAAAAAATGACTGAACAAAATAAAATAGATAACTATGAAAATTAACAGAAAACTTATTAAAAAAAAAAAACCAACGAAGTAATCACCTACTACTACTACTATGACGTCATCAAACGACTTCGCTTTAATGATGACATACAAAATCCCCCCTCCCCCCCCCACTCCCATAATGATGATCAGAAAAAAAAATCACCAATGATGATAAGGACAAAGATACGTACAATTATACACAAAACATTTCTTATTTAATATATATATATATATATATATATATATATATATATATATATATATATATTATATATATATATATATTATATATATATATATATATATATATATATATATATATATATATATATATATTATATGGCGGCTAAATGGCCGGTCGCTATCTTCTTGTTGATAATAATAGGCTTGAGTTCACCGTTTGGTCTAATTGCATGGCCACTCACTGATGCCGTTCCATCCTCCCTTATGTAAAGCTGAAGGCCGGATGCTGTGGAAATAATAATAATAATAATAATAATAATAATAATAATAATAATAATAATAATAATAATAATAATAATAATAATTCTACGTTTCGGAGTAATTGTCCTTTTCAAATGATATAAACTGTGGTCTATGTTTTAAAATGTAATAAAATTATTCTAAAAACTTTTTAACTAACTAGCATTGATGGCAACATTTCTTTTAGATCTTCTGACGAAGTTTATTTTTAACTACCAAAAAATTAATTAAGTATTGCTTGACTTCAAAAAGAGATCATAATGAGTAAAATAAAACTTTTTATTCCTTTTTTTACTCAAAAGGACTTACTGTTACTCCTCTTCCCAGTGACTATACTAACATAGCGAAAAATACCAGGAAAAAAGAGTAACAAGTTCCTCTCTTGATATAGAAGACTGATAAAACAAATCAACCACGAAACTTGCGCGTCAACTATACCAAGGAACCAGCTAAAAGGTGGTTGGAGTAGATGTAAAGAGAGAATAGAGATTAATAAAATGACAAGAAGTGTCTAATCTCTGGGTGTAATGTAAATAAAGTTAGGAAAAATATAGAACCTAACCTGAATGTAATTGTTATGCAGAAGAAAAATATTAAGAGTGACCTGAAGAATATGTATTGTAGCAACAACTAATGTGAGATGTAAAAAAAAAATGGTTGTGCTGGGACTCAACAACGTTTGTTGTTGTGAAATTTCCCCAACCGACGGTCGGGGCCAATACAGTCTCCAAAGTCACGTTCGGTGAAATTATAACGATCGATCTCGTAATAATATAGATATATGTCAATTTAGGTATATTTCGCAATTGAAAATTTGCCGATAACCGATTATATCGGTCAATATCGGTGCCGATTATGATTACAAACCAAATATCAGTTTCAATAATTATTGAAATCAAAGGATATCGGTTTATGTTATAATTGAAAATCAGTTTATGAAATAAATATATAGAATTAATTATATAAAACGATATATCGGTTTTTATCGATACAGTAATTATATTAACTAAATATATGAATTAATAAAAAAAAATTTTTTTTGTTTAATGAAAAAATCCCCTTAGCCCTTTTAAATCCATGTAAGGATATCTTTTAACTTAACAATCTATTTCTTCGCAAATAATTAATTGAAGCTTCTTTCAAAACTGCAATTGATATCCACGAAGCAATAGAACCAATTAAAAGACATTACACAAATTTAAACTTCTCCGAAAGAGAGAAAGATATTCAGATAAAGAATAGTGACGAAGGGAATAAGTGTGTCAGATGTTGATTTAAAAGTTTGTTTGTAAGAGAGAGTTACAAATAAACAAACAAATGTGTAATTTAGAAAGAGAATGCTTGTAATTTTTTACTTTAAATGTGAGTTGACCACAAATAGCTGAAAAAGAAAACAATTGAATTAGTAACATAAAATATATCTAAAATAGATAACTATATATATATATATATATATATATATTATATATATATATATATATATATATATATATATATATATATATATATATATATATATATTATATATATATATATATATATATATATATATATATATATATATATATATATATAATATATATATATATATATATATATATATATATATATATATCGTCAGCTGATCGATGTTCGTTTGAAAGTGAGTCAACTGTGGGAGAGTGGACTGTGAACTTGCGTCGGAAATGCGTAATTGGAGAAATTTTATTATTATAATTATAATTGAAATAATTGATTATTATTACTAATTTGATAATTATATTTTCAATTATATAATTAGTGACTAGCAAATATTAATCCAAATTGATATATATATATATATATATATATATATATATATATATATATATATATATATATATATATATATATATATATATATATATATATATATATATATATATATATATATATATATATATATATATATATATATATATATATATACAGGGATTTGAGATTACGGATATAAATATATTAATATTTAAATAAAATTTGCGGATAGTATAATATATATATATATATATATATATATATATATATATATATATATATATATATATATATATATATATATATATATATATATATATATATATATATATATATATATATATATATATATATATATATATATATATATATATAAATTCCACTTTACTTTTCAGTGTGTAATTTGCAAAGGGAGGGAGATATAAATATGTAATGTATGCAAAAAAAAAAGTTACTATAGTTTTTTTTAAAAAAAAAGCTGTTGTTTCGCAAAGGTATAATCTAAACGTGTATGACAATATTAATATATTAAAATTTTCCAAAGAGGAAAGGACAGTGAAAGAATATTAATGAAATACGACTGATGTCTAATCCCTATCGTAGAGTCTAAACTGGACGATGATAGTCAAAGAAGTAAACATTGACGATTATCAGATGATTATGGTTGTTTCGTTTCTCGTGCGAAGTATCTCACCGGTAATGGAAACCAGTTATATACTATGGGTAGGAGATATTGAAACGACCGTAGAGATACCCTAAAATAAGGTCAGTCAAAGAAATTCTTGAGTCGAGCCCACGAGAAACTTTGTAATGCCAACAAACAACACAAAGCCCAGAGGCTATAAATTATCTTTGCGGAGATAATCCCAACAGAAATTTATTCTAAGCGTTCACAGAATGACACCGTTTTCCACTAAATCTACAGCTAATGGGACAAAGAAAAAAGGCAGAGAACGTTCCCTATCGGTATAAAAAAAATATTGGGGCAAACAAACAGACTCGTCCTGGGTCTCAAAACAGTTAATTTAACTAAACGTAAGATTATCAGGGGCGTGCAAAAGATAGAACTTTCCGTCCGGCGGCAATCCTAAGGCAGACCCTACTAGAAACTCACTTGTGTGAGTTTTAATGCCCAGCAAGGAGACCTATGCTCTGATGCAAAGGTTATTAATTAAGCAAATTTTACGTTAAAGGGAAACTTGCAAGCAAACAAATGGATATCTAGCAAGTCCCAATAAGTCGGAGGTAAATTGAGGTAAAAAATATATGCAACAAGGAAGTTATGTGATGAAGCAAGGGTTAAATTTAACATAACCTCCGGTGAATATTGAAAGCAAGAAATCGGTGGCGTGGAACCGCTCTGCGACCTTATAAAGGGAAATAAGTTGTCATACAACACCAACTTGTAGTGTCATTTGTAACTATTATAAACAATTAAGTAGATTTTTAATGGACTAGAAACCATCATGACAAATAACTATAAATAAAAACGAATCGAAAGGTGTAAAAAGAAACACCGTAAAGATATACAACAAATTTAAATGCTGAATTGCAATTTTTCACCTTTAGTGAAAAAAAAAGACTTTCCACTAAGATGGTAACAGGTTTTGGCGCGAGAGCAGCGCCATTTTCTTTTGTAAAATTAGTAATTAATATTCCATTAATTTTATAATTAATCAATTAATGGAAATAATGATTAACTTTAAAGAACAAGATGATCTATGAGATGCAGAGAATAAACTGTCCAAATTTGAAATCAATCGGAACAGCGGTTACAAAGATAGGAAAAACAGGCCACGGAATTAATAATTGATGAATTATTAATTAATTAATTGCAACCTAGGAAAATTAAGAATAAAAATAGAATCTATGTAGCACAGAGAACCTATTGTGTAAATTTGACAACGATTAGAACTCTATTTCCGCAGAAATAGAGGTTTTCAAATAAAAAAAAGCCTATTATTATAATTAGATTAATTAGGCATAATTAATTAATTAATTATACTTAATCATTGGATCTGAAGTGAGCTGATAAGTCAAGAACAATAAAATATAACAAAAAGAACCATAAAATATGTCTAACCCCGAGAAAATTAAATTTAAAAGGATATATGCAAATTTTAAAGAGACCTGAGAGCTATATATATATATATATATATATATATATATATATATATATATATATATATATATATATATATATATATATATATATATATATATATATATATATATATATATAATATATATATATATATATATATATATATACCTGGAATAGGGGTGTGACATATCAAACGAAAAGTAATAACCTCCTGAATATAAATCTGTTATTAAAAATGAAGCAAATAAACTTTATAAAAAGTTATAAGGTAAAGAAGAAAAAAAAATGAGTACGGTAAAATTTTGTACTACCATTTAAGTAGTTGTTTTTTTTTGGGGGGGGGGGGCAAAATAAGGATCTAAAACAGGCTACAACAATTAAATTTATGTAGTTATACATAAATATATATATAAAAAAATTGAGTTTAAGAGAGTTCTCGACCACAAAGATGGGGAAAAACCCCATCAAAGCCACTCATCTACATCCTTTAAAAGAGTTAAAAAAACCAATGTCTGGTTTTAACTTTAGTAAATAAAAATCGCAAACACTTACTTTCTGCCGAGTCATCAGGTCTGATGGAACCGATGTTGTCCTGAAATATTTGGTCAATCATATCGTGAGCGTCTTCCCTTGTTGACACTACCCGAGGATCTTTGTTATTGTCGGAAGGAATACCCGTAGTACGACCGGTCCTCTCCAAAGACCCAGCTTCACTATACGTTCCACCTGATCCTTGACTTCCGCTCCTGTAATTAACAGAAATGTAAAGACTGAAAACAAGCCATCAAACTTCAAGGGCAAGTATGTTTGAAGGAATTATTTTCAGAGCAAATAAAAGTTTTATTTAAATGTGAGTTCTCAATAATATATTGTAACAAATCTCTCTAAAACAAAAAGTATATAATAAAAATTATAACATTACTGCTATTACAACTACTACAACTACTACTACTGATATTATTTTGATGACAAAACAAAGATGATCTATACCTAGAAAGCGAGGAAACAATACTGTATGAGTCGGTAGAAGAGGCCCCTTCCCTTGGGCTCTGCCACAGAGTGAAACACTTACTACCAGAACCAATGATAGATGGCGTGGAAGGAATCCCGGAAGAGTCAGTAGTCAGATCCAGTTCAAAGGAGTCATTAATGGATATTTGATAGGCAAGAATACAGGTTTGACACTGCGTGCAAGGGGAAGGAGTAGTAATTGCAGTAGGGGTGGAAGGCAGTTTAGTAGGGGTAGTAGGTAGGGTGCTAAGGTAAGCTGCAGTAGTGCCATTTACAATTCGTACAGTAGGAACAGCGGAAGTTGGAGGAGAGGAAGAATAATAATAGTATTGTTGTTGTTGTTGCTGTTGTTGGCGAAGAGTGGCGGCGAATTTGGATGGAGATTTTGGAGAATCTTTTTGTACTTCTTCTTCAGAAAATTTCTTCCTTGGCAGTTCAAAAATGGACTTCATTTTGCTTAAAGATAAGTGGTTCGGACGACTGATAAAAGCTGCTTTCGCGAGCCACTCCCCTCCTCCCCCTCTGTAAGGTGCATTGTAAGAAAAGAGAAAAATAATGCAATTTACACACAGAAATAGTTAGATTAAATCACACTACTCACATTAAGCTAACATACAAACTACACTTGTAAGCCCGGTGTACACGTACGATGACGTTGAAGTCTTGCAAAGAATTAGTTTAGATGGTACAATGCTCTCACGTGGTCACAAAGCGCTGGAGTGAGTCTTGAACCATCTAAACCAATATCTTGCTAGACTACAACTATAGCACAGTGTCTATCAGGCCTAAAAGGATAGGAAATGTGCAAAAGTAATTCAAAATCATACGGTGGATGCAAAAAAAAAAAAAAAAAAAAAAAAAAAAAAAAAAAAAAATATTTAAAAAAGCTATAAACGAATTTAAAATTACGTTGAAAGAGTTTTTATAAATAGACATTAAAATCCTTTAAAAAAAAAACTACCTATCCCCATGCAAAAGCTTCGAAACATTTAACAATAAATCTAAAGATTTTACAGTTTTACTTTAGGATTACAGCATTTTCTAAAAAGGTTCTAAAGAAACTAGTTTAAATTTAAATTTATATGCTGGAGAAAAGATTCTTTTTAAATAGAGAATCTAAAACCACTAGCTATTATAAATGAAGTATTTTTTATATATATTTTTTTTAAAATTTCAGATAAAGATTCAGGTACACAAGCTACAGGATTGTAGCCAGTTAGTTTTATTTTAAAGGAGGATGGAGGAGTTTATAGGACCTCATACACCCTATTTTTTATATATTTAAATTTATATATACAATCAATTTAAAGTTCTTTATAACATTTTTTTCTCTGTCATATTAGTTTATTAATATCTGTTTACATGGAATAATATTGGGGTACCAAACCCTATAATCCTCCTCCTACTCCA
>SEYY01000286.1:62500-65302 GCA_009176605.1 Armadillidium nasatum
ACGTTTCAAATGATATAGAAATTGCTCGATCCATTTGTTATCGGCTGATCACTAATTGACTTCACGCAATATTAGTGATAAAATGCTTGATGATAAATCAAGATTATTTACCCTCTCGTTTGCGTTAAGTCATTAACAAAAAAAAAAATACAAAAGAACTTTTTATATAATTATAAACCTCGGTATAGTTAACAATAGAAGTGTCCAAGAATTATATTCTGTGAGAAAAGTATATATATCGCTTGTGATATGTACCCAAAATACATTGTGATGAAAATACTATGTAAAATAATTATCAACACAATAGGCAAAAAATGTTTAATTAACCCTTCATGTTTCGAATTTGTTTCTAAGCTTTCAAAAAAAAAATCTCTCACAGTCACGTGATATATATATCACGTGACAAACCGCAAGAATTAGGACCTAAAGTTAAAAAGACTTTTGTTTTTGTACAACTTTCTTTTAACCAAATATATTTATACAACATTTTATTAAATTATAAGAAAAAAAAAATTAACAGTTATTTATATATCAGATCTGATATTTGTTAATACCAGAAGAGCGTTCCACAAAAAAAATCAAGAAACAAGTACGCTGCATTTTTCTTAAAATATCGCTGCAGCCAGATGTAAATCCATATTTTCGTGGAACGGATTCATAAAATTAAAATAAAAAGTCACGTGGTATAACAAAGTTAGAGAGATAACTTATCGCCCAAGAGGAGGAAGGAAATTATAACGAGATAACTCCGTTCTCGGTAGCTCTAATTAGATAAGAAAGATAATGCAACATACTCTTATAAAACACACCTGTTTAACACACACACACATACACACACACACACACACACACATATATATATATATATATATATATATATATATATATATATATAATATATATATATATATATATATATATATATATATATATATATATATAGAGAGAGAGAGAGAGAGAGAGAGAGAGAGAGAGAGAGAGAGAGAGAGAGAGAGAGAGAAGACAGCGAGGGAAATCCACAGAACAGATGTAGCTGGATAGAAATTGGTAGCACATTCGAACCAAACCACACCCACCCTTTTGCTATTTATTATTATCATCATTATAGCCCCCTCCCCCTCCCATATATGTTTTTAGATTAAGCTATTAAAGGCTATATAGGCTTTTTTTGGACAGAAAAATCGAGTAACAAAAAAAGTTGACAACGTCGTCGAGAAGCTTGACGCTTTACGTCATAAGGCCCATTTCAAACCGGAACAAACGCTTTGACGCCAAAACGTCGCTAGGATCAGCTTAATGTTTTTATACTTAATAATAGCTTTATAATATTAACATATTAAGCCTATTCTAATTCCCGAGCTTATACATCAATGTTGGTGTACACCCACAAACATACATACAAAATCTCTTACATCATTGACTATCGAACCATGGGGAATCGTTCTAATTAAAAACACATACCGCAAACCCCCACCCCCACCCCCTCCCGTCCGTCCCCCCCAACAAGCGTGCAATGTTCGGTAAGATAAAGAACAAGTGATAAGATAGATAACCGATATGAGCCAACAACTATGTGAAACTTTGTAGAGTTACAAGCGGAAACAAAGGGAAAACATTCCTTTATATAATAATAATAATAATAATATAATAATAATAATAATTATAATAATTAATAATAATAATAATTAAGTAATAACTCTGAATCAAACCAGAACTTACCACTTAAGTAATTATAATAATAATATATTAATAATAATAATTAATATATAATAATAATAATAATAATAATAATAATAATAATAATAATAAATATAAAAGGAAAAAAAATCACTTTAAAAATATCTAGAATTATAAGAACCTATTATTATTATTATTATTATTCCAAAATTTACTTACTTATAATAATAATAATAATAATAATAATAATAATAATAATAAAACAAACTGAAACTAGTCAACTTATTCTAATTATTATTCTTTTAGTTATCATTTTTACTACTACTACTAGTAATAATAATAATAATAAATACATTATAATTAGTGAAGCTCAAATAATAATTACCGTCAGCGAGAAAACTTGCCACTAATTAATTTTCTCGATAAAAAAAAAAAAAAAATTTAAATTAAATTAAAATGGAGGGGGAGGAGAAGGGGGAGGGGGGAGAGAGAGGAGGGGAGGAGGAGGAGGCCCATCTGGGAGCTATAATTAATTAAGTCCCAGGCACGTAAAACGTAAACACCTTTTCAATTTGTGTGTGTGTGTGTGTGTGTGTGTGTGTGTGTGTGTGAGAGAGAGAGAATCAGAGAGAGAGAGAGATAATAATAATAATAATAATAATATAATAATAATAATAAATGACTCAATCCAACTTCGATACATAAAGACCATAGTCTGATTGCAATATATTTTTATTCCTTTGTGATAATTTTCAAAAAGTATAAAGAAAATAATAATAATAATAATAATAATAATAATAATAATAACAAAGATTTCTTAAAATCCCACCCATGAACATCATAAAAAAATAACGTTTGAAAAAAATTTTCACCCGGGTACTCACTTGCCTAACGGAGACTCTACAGAAGCATGAGTCCAGCTCCCCCGTCGAGGCATTGGCCGTCATCTTCGAGCAGAATTTGAACGTCTCATCCCAGCGAACGATGTGGTTCTCCACTCGCAAACTGCAACGTAATAATAATAATAATAATAATAATAATAATAATAATAATAATAATAATAATAATAATATAATAAACAATCATTGTGGGGTCCACTACCATATAGAAAAACTTTTACTTGGA
>SEYY01000286.1:65402-77902 GCA_009176605.1 Armadillidium nasatum
TATATATATATATATATATATATATATATTATATATATTATATATATATATATATATATATATATATATATATATATATATATATATATATATATATATATATATATATATATATAAGGCTAATAATTTTCATTTTTTGCACTTCTCCCTCAATCACTTCAGACTATACCATTCGCTATTCCACGTTTTGAATTATAACACGAAAGTTCCGACACATCAAATACACTGGTCAGTGATGTAGTAAATGTCACGCATCCACTTTTTTTTTATAGATCGCCACCACTCACGGGTAGGAGAGGGCACACACACAAAGGGAGAAAACTCGCTTAAACACACACCTAACGCACATCCCTCAGGTGGGCACAGACGGAAGCATTGAAGAGTGGAAGATTAAATACAGGAGGAAAAATAGATGATGGTAGAGAGTTCCACAGAATAGAGGTGGCTGGAAAGAAGGAGGCACCACAACGGGCTAGCCTGGGATTTTGTACGTCCACACAAAATTGGTGATAAAGTAGGGCACTCCTTGTGCAACGAGGATGACCAAATGGTGGAGGAATGCGAGAGGCCAATTCCTTCGAGCATCTGCCATTGTAGTACCTATAGAAAAGAGATAGTGCGCCAACGTCACGTCGCAGAGATAGAGGGTCAAAAGAGTTTGAAAGTAGGGGACAGTTTATTAATCTTTTAGCTTTTGACTCAACCCTATCCAGAAGAGAGGAGGAGCCGGAGCCCCCCCCCCCCTCCAAAATGTGAGAACAGTATTGTCGAAGGACGAATTAGACCCTTATATATTTGGAGTAACTGCTCAGAAGAAAAAAATTCTCAACCTGAACTGAATTCCCAGATTCTTAGAGGCTGCTTTAGCAACCATTGTGATATGTGGTTTCCAAGACAGATTGTTGCTTATGTTTAGACCAAGAATGTTAATGTTATTTACAGGTGAAACGGAAGAGCCATCGAAGAGGATAGGAAAGTTGAGAGGTGTTTTTTAGAGGGAGATATGAAGGAGTTTTCCAAGAGTTGAATTTCACAAGGTTTCTATGACCCCACCGGGAAATCCCATCCAGATCGGCAAGGAATAGAATCGGAAAGAAGAAGACGAGAAGTAATTCTAGAAGCAAAAGAGAGAGCAGAGTTTGAAATGAGTAGAAGAATGTAGAGTTGAGTCATCAGCATAAGAGTGAACAGAGTTAGAAGTGCAGTTGAGAAGATCGTTAATGAAAAGGAAGAATAAAGTTGAAGATAAAACAGAACCCTGAGGAACACCACAGTTGACAGAAAAGGAGGAAGAGGTCGCTCCATCTACAAGTGCCGAAATGGAACGATCTGAGAGAAAACTAGACAAGAGTAAGCAAAGGGAAGGAGGAAACCCAAAGGAAGGGAGCTTGGAGAGCAGCGACGCATGCCATACCCGGTCAAAAGCCTTGGATATGTCAAGCGCCACCACACAAGACTCCCCGAAGCCCCTAAGGGCAGAAGACCATAGATCAGTAAGATAGGAAAGTATGTCACCAGTTGACCTCGAGCGTCGAAAGCCATACTGGTGATCTGAGAGAAGAGAATGAGACTCCAAATGATCCAGGAAATGAGAGTTGAGGAGAGTTTCAAAAATTTTAGACAGAACACAAATGAGAGCTATAGGTTGATAGTTAGAAGGGTCAGAGCGGCTACCTTACTTCGGGATCGGCTGAATAAATGCAGGCTTCTAGCATAGAGGAAAAGTATTAGTATTAAGGCATAGAGAGTAGAGCTGAACGAGGACAGGCGCCAACTCGGAAGCACACTACCTCAGAACACAATATTAATTATACTGATTATAGGGTGAAGTGAATTTTACACATCCACTTATCACACATTATAAATAACCCCCAAATTAAATTTCTACAAACTATGAACGTGGATATAACAGAGTCATAACGGTAGAGCTATTGCAGCCGTGTATCCCCTCTCAAAGGGATACACGGTAGAAAATACCTAGAACAGTTACCCTCCTCAAATAGGGGCAAGTGTAAGTATTTTAAAATAAAAAAAATTTGATGCAGAAATAGAAATTACGCTGAAACTCCCTGCAGATTATCTTAAAAGTTATAAATGCAGATTAAAGACATGACAAAGAGGTACTAATATTAACACCCCCCATCCTCATCCCCACACCCACCTAAAATTATCATACTCCTCCCCCCCCTTTACATCTACCCCAAATTAAGGGTCATCCACCTTCTTCAGTGTGCAAGTACTGGCAATGAGAATTGAAGGAAATTATTCTGAAGGGTTGATGGGGCCCACACTCCTCCCCCACATCTGAAGGATTGATGGGGCCCACACTCCTCTCCCACATCTGAAGGGTTGATGGGGCCCACACTCCTCCCCCACATCTGAAGGGTTGATGGGGCCCACACTCCTCTCCCACGTCTGAAGGATGATTGATGGGGCCCACACTCCTCCCCCACATCTGAAGGGTTGATGGGGCCCACACTCCTCTCCCACGTCTGAAGGATTGATGGGGCCCACACTCCTCCCCCACTTCTGAATGGTTGATGGGACCCTTCTCACACACTCCTTTAAAGGATTAATATGTCTTTCTCCCATCACTCCTCCTTTCTGATGGGTCGATGGGGGTTTCCCTTACCCCTCCTTTCTGATGGGTCGATGGGGGTTTCCCTTACCCCTCCTCCAGAGTGTTGATGACGATTTCTTAGAACCATCTATGAAATATCTGATTAGGTCTCACGGCCCCCAACTCCCGCTATCTTTCCTCTGAAGAGTTAATGTGACCATCATCCTCATCCCATGCAAAGGGTTAACAGGGGCTCCTCCTCCCTCCTCTGAAGGGTTAATGTAACCATCATACTCATCCCATGTAAAAAGTTAACAGGGGCTCCTCCCTCCTCTGAGGGGTTAATGTAACCATCATACTCATCCCCCCATGTAAAGGGTTAACAGGGGCTCCTCCCTCCTTTGAAAAATTGATGAAGATTTCTCATCCCCCCCCCCCACCTTTCAGAAAGGCTAATGAAGGCTCTCCCTTCTCTCATGCTATTTTCATTAAAAAATAAAAAATAAAATAAAATTTGTTTTTTTTTTCTTTTTTTTAAAAAAATATAAAAATATAAAAAATAAAAAAAATAAAAAAAAAAAAAAAAATTTTTTTTTTTTATAAAAAAAATAATTATCCCGCATTTAGGCTAAAAATAATCCAAGGCCTTCCCTTCAAAGACTACCTTTCCAACAAACAAAAAGATCCTTAATAATAATAATAATAATAATAATAATAATAATAATAATAATAATAATAATAATAATAATAATAATAATAACAAGCTCATATGCGTATCCCTTTGGGATACGCTTATGCTCTTGCTGACAGAATATTAAATTTTATATATATATATAATTAACTTTTTTTTTTTAAATATTTTATATTTTATTATTATTATTATTATTATTATTATTATTATTTTATTATTATTATTATTATTATATTATTATTAATTATTTATTATTATTTTTATTTAAAGAAATTTAATAAAATTATTATTAAAATATTTAAATTGAAAATAAATAATTCATTTACTTTTATTTAAATAATATAATATATAATATATATATATATATATATATATATATATATATATATATATATATATATATATATATATATATATATATATATATATATATATATATATATATATATATATATATATATCAGTGCCAGTATGTGTCGCAAGTGCACGCGCCCTTTCATAAGGATATAGATAAAAAGATAAGTGATAAAAAAGTTTTAAAAAAAAGGGCAATGTTGATGTGTGTGTGTATTGCGTGTGTGTGTGTGTGTGTGTACGCGCGTGTAGTGTAGTTTGTTTTTGTTAGAAATATCAAAACACATGAAGTATGTTGTAATCTTGACAACACTATTACATTCCATATATATATAATTATATATATATATATATATATATATATATATATATATATATATATATATATATATATATATATATATATATATATATATATATATATATATATATATATATATATATATATATATATAGCCTATGTACTTAATATAACTCATTAAAAAAAATGCACAAACGCACGCAAATCTACACACACACACACACACAAATACCCTATTATAATATTTACATACATTAATTAAGCATAAAAGAACACAGAGGTTTTTACCTCTACCTCAGTGGTTAAAGAATATCACTCGGGGTGCCTCAGTGGGTCTTGGGTTCGATACATTAACTTGGTTACCAGAAAGGATTTATGCAATTTACGGTTTAAGGCATTAGTGTTTTATTACGATAGTCCCAATACTATAAACATAACTATAAACATTGATTAACATATACAACGGTAAAGTATACAAAGAACAATATATGAAGAACAAAGTATGAAGTACGTGATAGAACATACAAAGAACAATGTACAATAATATGAAGAACAAGAATAAAAAGTACAGGATAGAACATTATAAAGATCAATGTGTAAAGTACAATGTACAATATATGAAGAAGAAGATAGGACAAACAAAGAACAATGTATAAAATACAAGGTACAATATACTCGAATGAAAATGTATGAAGTACTAGAACATACAAAAAAAAACAATGTATACAATACAAAGTACAATACATAAAGAACAAAAAGTATTAACTATAAGACCATACAACATACAAAAAAAGGAAAATATATAATATACAAGGAATATACAAACTATATAAAGGCCTATTTAAAATAAATAAAAAAAGAAAATACAGCTTTTTTTTTAAAGTTAAAAAAAAAAAATTTTAAAAAAAATAAAAATTACAAAATTTTAATTAAAGTACTGAGAACGAAGTACAAAAAATTAAAAGTTAAGAGGATAAAGTTGAAAGTACAGAAAGTTATTAGATATTTGACTTATTTTTTTCAAAACACATTCATTTTTTTATCAAATTTCAGATTTCAGATATTTGTGTTGAAGATTATGCGAATGCAAGTGACCTGACCTGGTCAATCAACCTGGTCAACAAATGGACAATCAACAAAATCAATCAATGACATTACTACGGACAAAAAAAATTACAAATACGCATGAAAAATATATCAATTTCAGAAATAAATAAATAAATAAATAAAAAAAATGTATTCATTTAAAATTATAAATTTTTTTTGACAAAAAAAAAAAAAAAAATTGCTAAATCAACTGCAGTTGGTCAGAGTAAATAATAACTGGTAGGTTTCACACTAAGAATTACCACATCCACCTCATACTGATCTTACATAAATAACCACACATTTCTGACAATGATCTAAGGGAAACAAATCTGCCATATATATATATATATATATATATATATATATATATATATATATATATATATATATATATATATATATATATATATATATATATATATATATATATATATATATATATATATATATAACACTTATTAAAGTATCAAGGATAAAGATTCGAGGCGGGCAGGGGGGGGGGGGGTGAATAGGAATATTTTAAGGGACTTGTGACGTTCCTATTGAAAAGAACGAGATTAAAAAATAAATAAATAAATAATAAATAAATAATAATAATAATAATAATAATAATAATAATAATAATAATAATAATAATAATAATAATAATAATAATAATAATATGGATCTTACCTCTGAGAATGGTTGGTAAAGCCTCCATTTAACAGAGACGAACTTTAACATACAGTTCTTGACACAAAAATGGGTACGTGTTGCAGTTCCTCCACTCTCAAATCAACTTGAAAGCGGTACTTCTTCTTCCTCAACATAAGATTATTCATAATTAAAGCTTCAAAAAAAAAAATTTTTTTTTTTTTTTTACTCGTAAGATTAAATAAAGACTCAAAAATTACCTTTATAAATATGAATTTTTTTTTATTATTATTATATTACAACAATTAACGCAGAAATAAATAAATAGGTTATAATAAATTTTTATTTATATAAAAATATCTTCCATACAAACTTTGGTACAAAATAGAAATACAGAATGCGAACAAGTGAGATGGACCTGTTCTTTTTTAACTTTTATAAACAACATTACGATATATAAATATATTTATTTATTAAATATTTTATTTTTTTTTTTTTTTTTTTTTTTTTTTTTTTTTTTTTTATTTAACATTATTTTTTATATTATTTTTTTTTTTTTTTATTATTATTATATAAAAAAATTTTTTTATTATATATATATAAATTGTAACATATATTTTATATTTAAACTTTTATAAATTATCACTAAAGTTTTATATCAGTTGCATTACGATTTGTTCTTTGGTTCAATCTTTTCCCTGGAAAGAGAGCAGAAATATATATATATATATATATATATATATATATATATATATATATATATATATATATATATATATATATATATATATATATATATATATATATATATATAGGGATGGATATTTTTAAATATTTTGGTATCGGTATCGGTATCGGTATCGGCATATCGGTATCGGTATTTTTAGTATCGGTATCGGTATTTTAGTATATCGGCATATTTTAATATAATATTATCGGTATCGGTATATTTTCGGTATTAATATTGGTATTATATAAATATATATTATATATATATATATATATATATATATAATATATATATATATATAATATTGAAAAGTTTTTGATAATATATTTATTGTTGTGTTTGGAACATTTAATCCCTATAGCAATCCTCTAGCAATGTTATACAATGTTAGACCTAGGTCTGGTTAACCTAGGTTTTATAGAAACAACCTAACTTTTTAAGTTTCAATAAGTTCCACCCAAATTCTCTGATATCTTTAATTTACATAAAATCGAAGTTTTATTTTCTTAAAACATTTTCTCAAGAGTAGGTCTAAGAATGAACATTTTGTTCTAATAAATAAAATGTAAAACAAACTGAACATTCAACACAATGACAATAATTTTTAAACAAATTTCAAATATATACCACTAGCAATAAAGAAAAAGAAAAAAAAATTTCCCTCTTCCAATGAGAAAAGTATTTTGAAGACAGATTTTTAAGAAAATGTAATAGTTTGAGTTTTCAATAGAAAACCTTCAAGTAAGTAAAAACAAATATATATATAATATATATATATATATATATATATATATATATATATATATATATATATATATATATATATATATATATATATATATATATATATATATATATATATATATATATATATATATATATGTATATATGAGTTCCTCTATATATAAACAAGGATTAAGGATACAAAGATTAATTATGGCTATTATGAATTATTACAAATGAATTGCAATTTGAATACATATGCTCATCAATAATGTTGTAAACTGTAAAGAAACCTGAAGTAAAAAAAATTAATAATAAAAATTTGGTTAATCGGTAAGTGTATAAAGTATATCAAAATTAACATTTTCCTATATTGGATAAATACTTTTAATGCCAAAATTTGATATTTGGGCAAAAAGGAAAATAGAAAAAGGAAGTAACCATGTGGACCTATTGAGACTGTCCAAGTCAGGTAGTTAATATTCCAACTAAAATACACAGGTGACATGAAAATTATAAATCACCCAAATCACACGATATATGGACTAAGCGTGTTAAGACAAACAAACATACCCAAAGACTTCTCAATAATGTCACAAAAAAGCAAATCATACACCCCAACTTCCATAATATCTAAAACTATAGCTACTGTATATAGTTATCGCTCATTTCCATTCATATGATTGGAAAAAGTCATTTTTGCAACAGATGAGTTAACTTTAATAACTACAAACCTGCCAATTAGGCTTAGTCATGAAGCGCTATATGATACTCTAAACTATTCATATACCTATCTAGTCCATTTATAAATGTCGCTAAGTGAATCACAAACAATAACATCCTATAACAAATTATTTCATATCTATTTGTATTTTTTTTTACTTCAAGACTGAATGACTTGTTTAACTTTCTTATCATATCCCTAGTCTCCCTTTTTAGCTTACTGTAAAAAAAATTTTGATCTTAATATTACGAAGATTTAAATATTTTGTAAGCTTTATCATATCAATTCTAAGAAATTGCCTTTCAACATTTAAAAAATTCCTAAATCGTACAACCTCTCTCATAACTCCTACTCTTGCCCTACATTGAAACTCTCCAGCTGACCAATTTTAATTATCTAACAATTTTAAATGCACTGTAAAAGAAGAAGAAAAAAAAAAGGATCTCAAGGATTGTGTGCTAATTACTTTTAGATTTACTGCTAATATTACTGACAATATGGCAGTAATATTAAACTGAATAGTCCCTTTTTTTAAATTTATTAAAAAATTACAAGTAATAGAACCAGTTTTTAAATCATAATAGTGGCTGATTCCAAGTACATAATATACATGCTACTACCTCTGTCTATAAGCAAAAAAAAATTAAGGCTCAATCATCCCATAGGTCAAACTTTTATTAATTAATATTTCCCAGACTTTAGCAAGTTAAAATTATTTACCTAATTAATTTACATACCCAAACAATCAGTATCAAAAGATTAAAACAATGAATATCACGTATGCTATAAAATAAAAATTAAATTAAACTAAGCTAAAAAAAAAAAAAAAAAAAAAATGAAAGCAAACAATGTTCATTTTAATTTAATGTCAATGTCAATGAATTATCCTGATATTACTTTTGCGGGCAATAACCTCTCTTATCCTTAAACTACTTCAATTTCAAAATTTATAACCAAATCATTCAACTCTTAAGTTACCAACCTTGAATTTACTTTTACAATAATTTTTAACGGTGGATAACTTGATTTAACTAAAATAGTTTTTTTTTGAAAGTAAAATGAAAGTAAACTTTCTAATTCTAATGGTCAAGGATGATAAAAGATATTTATTTATACAATAAATTTTACTTATATATTCTCAATGTTACATTCCTAAATTAATTATAAATTCTTTCAGAAAAATTTCTCATTTTCATAATAAATTTTGAGCAATTCATTATGAAATACAAAGTTTTAGCAACTCGTATCTAAAATCTAATTACCAAACTAAACACTTGACACAGTTGCTTCCACTCAATGGCCTCACAGTCTGTTTGTCTCTGCCACAGGAAGTCTTATAATTTTCTCCAAGAATATAAATTTTATAAAACATTTATAATTTATTTAAAAGACAAATGTAAAAGATAGTTGTCAGACCACGCGTAAAAAAAAACTAAAAAAGCTAGTTCAACATGCAAAATGACACAAATTCATTAAACAACTAAGATACTAGAAGGAAAACTTCTACCTAGCGAGGCTACATAATATGATAAAAATCTTAGATGGTAACAAACGAATTAAAAGAGTCTTTGAAAGTATTGTGTTGATATTCCTCAAATTTACCGATTTTAACTGACCATGACATTACCTATGATTCTGACTCCCATCTTTAAATATTTTGCTCTTATGATTCCAACCTGGTGTGGAACCATAATCATAACAACATTTCATGCAAGTTAAAACCAAGGACTATAAAATTTCTTTCCAGTTAAAGAACTCAGAAACTTCTGTTAAGAAAATGATAAAACTAAATTTCTTTAAAGTAAATTAATAGCAAATATTTCATTTTGTTTAGGGATTATAATTTACAAATTTTATATAAACAGTAAGTACTTAATATATAAAAATAAATAAACTATTATCATAGGTAACTGTAACTACTCTGTTTTGAAATATAAACGTACATAAGTCAACTGACAAAATAAACTAAGCAAATCTTAAAATATTATATATATATAATATATATATATATATATATATATATATATATATATATATATATATATATATATATATATATATATATATATATATATATATATATATATATATATATATATATATATATATATATATATATATAAAATAATTTTGCTGTGATAATAATTCTAAGAAAAAAAGAAAAAAATCATTCTGTATAAACATGTATCCATTGTCACTGGAAGTAAAATTATTTTGAAGTCATCCATTGGAAGCAATTCTGATACAAGATTAATAAGTCTTATTTTTTTTGGCACTTATGCCCATCTGAATGATAAAAAAAGACGCAATTTATTTAAGTAATTGTTCAAAAATCCCACAACCAGCCTCAATGCTCTTTATTACCTTTGCGATAACAGTTTGTATTGCTTTTTGAGGTTGTCTTTGGCATTAATTTTTGAAGCCAGTGATATTAATAATAAGAATGAAACCTATCTCTTGCATTTACAGTACCATAACATCATACAAGTTTGATTTCAATCCACTGCTGAAAACCAAAATCAAAAGTACTGATGCCTTGATTTAGATGGCCAAGAGTTGAGTGTTCCAGCTGGTTCATCACTTGGGGGGAAAAAGTCCAATTTATGAATTATGTTAGCTGATAAATATAATGTACAGTTCAGTTGCAATGAGGAATATACTAATTCTTGTATCCAAGGGAAACTCTTGAGTTTATTTATTAGTTACTCTGGCAAAAATTGTGGCTAAATGGCCCCATATGATAATGTGGTAAGACAACAGGTTAACCAACTTATTGAATATCATGCTGAATTACATGTCATGGATAAAACACAGCCCAAAATTTGTATTTTATAGATCACTGATGCAAGTAGTGGCAGCTATTGATATCATCATTGGTGAAAGTAGTTTCATAAGTGAATAGCATGAACAGAAGTAACTGGTAATTACCCATTTATGCAAGAACAAATCCAATTGACTGGCTTTATCTCTTGGTTGATAGCGCTGCACATGCTGATGTGAAATGGAAACAAGCAATGTTCACATAATGTACACCTTGCTCTTAACGTGCAACAAAGATAAGCATAGAAATTCTTTTATGTGGTTGTAGTAGAATGACATTCCACTGATTCAAGAATGTCTTATTTTATCCACAGTTTGTTTATAAAACACTCAAAATGTTTCTCAAAAAATACAATTAAGATGTGAGGGTTTTAAGTTAGATTGTAACCCTAAATTAAATTGTTTAAAAATATACCAAAAAGCACAATACAATGTTGACCTTTAAAAGTTTGAGTTAAGTAAGTCACACATCATCTTCATCATCTATTGAATGACTGAACTCTTATAAAGATTGAAAATTTATATTTTCGATGTAAACCCCAGTTTTACGACCTTGTTTCTAAAAAGAAACTTTCATAAACTTACATGGTGTGTATCTATATTTTTAGATCATGATTTTTAATCAGATCATTGCAATCTAATGAAAAGAACTTCAATTTAATAGTAAAGAGAAGAAAAAAAATTTTTGTAGACCCCAAGTCTTATCCTCCCTAGCAAAATTATTTTTCTATACAAAAAATCCTCAATTTCTAGTCAGAATATTGTGATCTTATGGGGAGAAAAAAAAAAAAAAAAATTATTCACCTCAATCCTTTAACACTGTCAGATAAAAAAAAAAAATTATGGTATTAACTTGAATTAAATACTCCTACACTAGAAATCTTTCAAAACATTTCCCACTATTGTTTTCAAACCATGAATATTATCATTGCTGCTTCGCAATATAATTCCTTCGAAATATCAATACTTTTCCTAGATTAAGAAATCAAAATCTGTGCAGAGTATTCGATAAACAGCTAAACAACCATTACAGAGAGGATTGAATTCCCTTTTGCTTTTATAACTAACATTAGGGTTTATGATTCTTAACTAAAATTATGATTTATTATACCTAGCATACCTAAAATACAAGCCACAATTCTAAACATTGTTCTGACACTTTCAAATTATTACTGATAATCATGGGGGTTAATTGAAGTCATTGTTCATTTACGTCAATTAAAATTGTAGTTTAAATAATACAAAAGAAGAAGTCTTTTGCCTTTTATTCTAAAAATTCATTTGGCACCTTTCTGACAACCATTGCATGAATGAACTGATAACGAGGGATAGGATAGACCTAGTCTTTCGTGCATGTATTAGTATTGATATTGTTATTACTTGTTTGGACTGGGACAGTCTCGATAGGCCCTTGTGGCTTCTTACTGTCTCTATGTTCCTATGTAAAGCAAGAAGTTTACTCAGTAAACCTTATGGACGTTAATAATTTTAATAATGGGTTATTAGGCAGTTTTGTAGTGGGTGATTTCATTGATGTAGCATGTGTAATGGGGTTTAGTTTTACTTTTATCTAATGACAGCAAATTTGGAAAATACTAAAAATTGTTACGCAGATGTGAATGATGACCTTAGCTCGTATAACTCTGAGGAATCCTTTTCTTCAAAAATTTTCACAATGATTAATTATCATTTATTATTATATAGTCTTTTTCTTTATAGAAAAATGAAAATCAAAAGATTTTATTTACAGTTATAGTCAAAAGTTCATTCAGGTTGTGTTGAAGCTAGAAAGTTACAAACTTTAAAACTAAAATAATAGTAAAAAAAATAATTGATTTTTTATTTTTAAACAATTAAGCAGGTCAATTAATAAAT